>CM021104.1:122261061-122327440 GCA_007115665.2 Sequoiadendron giganteum | reverse complement strand
AGTTCATAGTTAAGTCCCATCCCAATTCCACCTTCGACAGAAGAAAAGGAACAAGGAAAACAAATGAAAACCTAAGGGAGGAAAACAACACTTAGGACCCAAACAAAAACACCAAGGGAAAAAACAGAAGGAAAAAGAAGATCACCCCAGAGAGGAGATCCACAAGACTCCAAAACCACTAGGAACTCAACACAAAGGCACCCACAACCAAGGAAAGCATCAAAGACCAAAACCCCAAGATTTTCAAAGATAAGCACAATAGAAGGGGCAAGCCACAAAAAAAGGCCAAAAAGGACAGGCCAAGAGAGGGTCCCCACTTTTAATGGGGCGTGTGTGCAAAACTGCACAAAAAATGCCAACTCCATTGGGGAAATGCTCCAGAGCATTTCAATGAAAAATTGGAATCAAGAAATCAGAATCTTTGGTTTTAGTCCAAGCATCAGGTTACATCTAGACAAGGTTTCAGAAATCACTAGCAAGCCAACCTTTCCTATGTCAGGGTCAAAGTGTGTGCATATGCATTCATTTCCCTTTCCTAAGTTTCCATAAGGACCAAAGTCAGTCTGATAGGGCTACATAAGGATTTTAATTCCAAAAGCAACCTAGATAGAGCCTCACTACCTGTCAGGTGTCCATAGCCCCCGTGAGGTTATCACTGTGACCCTCCCTAGCATAGCTCTACTACCAGCCAGGCGTCCATAGCACCAGTAGAGATACTAGGATACCCTTGATAAGGTGAAAATTTCTTTTGATTTTCAATATTTTATTTCTTTTCTTTTGATATTCTCTTTTGATATTTTATTTTAACGCTTTACTTTTCACCTTCCAAGCATTGAAGCCCACACTCAAGGATGAGAACCATAGTGACACTAGAGAAAAAATTAAGATTTTTCACCTAGTCAGACCTCCTAAAGACCATATGCAACCTTTGGAATTCTTAATATTTGTGTGAAGATATAAGACCCATATGCATTCTAGAATTTAACTTAGTTAAGTGACACTAATTCCTAGCCCATGCAACATCAGATGAAGGAAATCTACCATTTTGAATGACTCTGAAAAGATCATAAGAGTTTGTAAAAGAAATCCTAGAGCAAACCCAAACAAGCAACCAGTTGCATAGATGCAACAAGCCCCAAAAAAAGTAATTCAACCCAAAAGCAACAACAGAGCAGGAGGGAAAACCAACCCAAGTAGACTAGAGAAAACCCAAACCAGAGTAGCAGACAAGCAGAGAAAAACCAAAATAAACCCAACTCAAACCAAGGCAAACTAACCAAAAAGCAAACAACCCACAAAAAAACAACAATCCACAAAAAACCAACTAACCTAATGAAAGTAGGAAAGCGGAGTATTTACAGGAAACCTACATTACTAAAGAAAAAAGAGCTATGTATAGAGATATTTACAAAGAAATATGTTCAGGAAAGGCCAACTGACACTGTACATTGGATTTCGCAATGCATGTACAAGCAAATGGACAATTGTTATAATTCTCAACCATGTCGATTTATCCTTATATTCAGAGAAAATAAATTCAATACTACAACATTAAAATTCTACCCCAACATCACAAATAATCAACAATTGAGGAGGCTCATTAAACTCGTGATTAATCAATAAAGATGTCCATTTTTCCTCATTCCCATAATCAAAAGGATAAGTGAAGCTATGAAGATTAACAGGAGCAAGGAAGGATAGAAACTGGGTGTCGTAACATGGAGATGGCAGAATTTGACAATCGAGATTGGGCACTACATCGTCGATCACTGCATTGGCAACCTTGGGCAGGCACGGTAGAGGGTGAAAAATTTCAAGAATCAAGCCTGCATAAGGTATGGAGAATGAGGAAGCAAACACTTCTTCCATGTTTTCTTCCTGATTTTTAGCATCTTCATTGGCTGCAAACTTCATTGATTCATCCTCGATTGCTAATGGCTCCTCTTCCTAAGTGGAGGACTGCCCCTTATGTGGTGAAGGAGAGGCTCTTCAACTCCATTCCTAGTGAATCTTCACCAAATCCTTTTTTTGTCCTGAGGAAATCAACTTATCCTTCTTGATTTTCATTTTCTCTGTCTGTTGTCCCAACAACAATTTGTGTCAAATTTCTTGGTTCATCTGCAATGTGCTGTCCTGCAGATGCTGACAAATTTTCTGCCTCATGGGATGAATCATTCTCCTCGACAATTGGCTTCTCCAGCTCATTCAAACAACACCATGTTTGAGTGATAATATTTTCACATGATGGACAAGTAAATTCTAAATGTGGTGCATTGCGAAATCTGCACCAAGTAGATATGAACACCTCATCCAATCTTGGTTTGTTTTTGCTGCCCAAAAATTCTTGGATCAACCCTTCAAATGCCTAAGCTACCATGATTGTCAATTCTTCCTTCAGGTCCGCAAGGGATAAAGGCTAATAGATTTCCCAAAAGGGAATTTCTCCCTACAAGACCCCTTCAACTCTACCCAAAAAGGTTAGACATTCCAACTCATTGTGCTTGCGGGTGCCATGAATTCTACATCTATCCACCGACGCAAATTGCTGCAATGGTTTCCCCAGTCTTCTATTTAAATCTACATGTAGCTAAGTGATGTTAATTTGCACATGCTGCTCCATTTCAACCTAGATTTTGTTTGCCTTCAAATATTTTTGATTTTATATGTTTCAACATTAAAAGAGATCTCCTTATCTCAGATTTCTTCTTGAAAGTGCTCTTCTTCTTCTCTTGGTATAGATCCAGTTCTCCTTCTAATCCTCTCAGGAGAGATGGCATTTAGAAAACACTCCAACTTGCCTCTTTAGGCCCTCCTTCTAGCGCCAATCCTATTGTTTGGTGCTGGGAGGAGAAGGGCATGAAGTGAATGAAGAAATATCCTTGTTCAACCCTCCTTCTAGCAAATGTCCTTGTTTAGCCCTCCTTCTAGTGCAAATCTCGTTGTTTGGTGTTGGGAGGAGAAGGACATGAAGTGAATGAAGCAATTTTCTTGTTCAACCCTCCTTCTAGCAAATTTCCTTGTTCAACCCTCCTTCTAGTGCCAATCCTATTGTTTGGTGTTTTTGCACGACAACAACATCAGACAGAATAAAAGTTATCGTATCTCTCTTGAAAGGTTGATCTCTATGAACAAAGAGATAACCCCAAAGTCTCACAAGTGTCAGGTCATGACAGTGCAGTAGAACAAACTCAGTGATAAAATGTGAAAATGTTGGTAATCACAAGGGGCCTTACGAACAAATGCTAGAAGCTCTAAACACATCAAATTTTGAGATATGGTGATGCTTTAATTTCTAGTTCTAACCAAATAATAAAAGAAACAACAAAAGATGAGGGTTTCAAAAGTCCTAATGTTAACACTACTTCTAAGATTAACCCTGAAAATGATGATATACTTGGAATGGACCAATCCCTTAAACTAATTTATGTTCAACCCAGGCTATACCTGCAATCTGGCAGAAAATAGTGCAATCTTCTAAGGTGTTAAATATTTTCAGACTATGGGCATTCATTCAATAAAACTGGATGAATATCCATAGTTGAACTAAGCACATGAGTATCAGGTACAGGTTGACCTTGCACATCATTCTGATAATCAAGAAGCTACCCAAAGTATGAACCAGGGATTGCTACAACACTCCAAGCATTAAATCACAAGCATTACTAACTAAACCTAAGATATACTCAAAAATTTCCAAGCGATTTAAAAGATAGAACAAGAAGCATGCAAGATTATTCAATGCAAAGAAGGCACCAGTCATAGCACAATGTTTGCACTTTGTATTAAATAATCATATTAGCAACAATTCTGGTTTGTTACAAGACTTGCTTGAAATATAAAACTAACTTCTAATCTTCTAACATGCTACTCTACTACTAAATCTACTATCTACAAGTCTTCTGACTTAGTCTGTTCAATAAAATAGTGGGAGAATGAACCCTTACAAATGAGGCCAAAGTCCATTCTTATAGAAACATGCCTGCATGAACCAGAGCTAGGGTTACAAAGAAGCTTGACCACCAACCAAATCAGTCCCGACAACCAGCAATAACTCGTCGTCCGAAAATGAATGCAATAAGGATCCCCTTAGATTGATCTGGGATCGCACAAAGTCAAGGGAACAAATCCTTGAGCCACGCCCGCCATCAATGCTCCACGCGTGTGAACAACAACGCGTGGAAAACATCAGCCAAAATAGGAGCCACCGATCGGATCCGAGCTGGGAAAACGAACGACTCAGATTAAGCCACACTAGGTTGAGACCCTCACGTCATGTAAGCCCGCCATTAGTGGCCACCAAAAATTTTGACCTAGTGTGCAGGGATGGGTTTCGTCTGACAGTAGCTGCAAAGCTTTCAACTATTCCTACAGATAACACCAAATCTTCATAGTACACCCATTCTTCCCTTGACCCCAACATCAACCCTCATCTCGATCCAACCTACATTCAAATGGGCCACGATTAATGCTCAATACATCCTTAAAATCCAACCTGATCCATTAGAGTTCCAAAGGCAAGAAAATAATGCACAAACCTAGGTGGAAGCAGAGCCAAAGACAGGTGGAGGCGGAGGTAGAGATAGAACCAAAACAGGAAAGGAAGGGAGACAAGCGGGGGTAGAAACATAACCAATCTCAATTGGAGGCAGAGGCGGAACCAAGATAGGAAAGGAAGGGAAATAGGTGGAGGGAGAAACAAAACCAACCCTAGTGGGAAAGGAGGGGAAACAGGCGGGGGTAGAAATAGAACGAACCTCGGCGGAGGTGGAGGTGGAACGAAGACAAGAAAGGAAGGGAAATAGGTGTAGGCAGAAAATGAACCTACTCCGAGAGGAAAGTTAGGGAAATAGGCGGGGACGGAATGGGAACGTGAATCGAACTATGAACTTTATGAAAGTTCAAAGTTTAGTTCCATCCCAATCCTGCCTCTGACAAAATGAAAGAAAAAAAATCCAAGGAAAACCTAAGGGAGGAAACCAACCCTTAGGCCGAAAATGGGCAAAGCAACGAAGAGAACAAGAACGCAGGAGGCAGATCTAGAGCCGAAACGAGAACAGTAAAGGAACCATGAACTTTATGAAAGTTCAGAGTTCAGTCCCATCCCAGTTCTGCCTCTGACGAAGAAGGAAAAGCGAAGAAAATAAAAACTAAGGGAGGAAACCAACCCTTAGGCTGAAAACAAACAAAACGACGAAGAAAACAAGAGAGCGGGAAGCGGAGCTAGAACAGGAATGGGCACCAAACTGTGAACTTTGTGAAAGTTCATAGTTAAGTCCCATCTTGGTTTCTCCTCCAAAAAAACAAAAGGAACAAGGAAGGAAAAGGAAAACCTAAGGGAGGAAAACAACCCTTAGAACCCAAACAAAAACACCAAGGGAAAAATAGAAGGAAAAAGAAGACCACCCCAGAGAGGACATCTGCAAGACTCCAAAACCACTAGAACCTCAACACAGAGGCACCCACAACCAAGGCAAGCACCATAGACAAAAACCCCAAGATTTTCAAAGATAAGCACAATAGAGGGGGCATGACACATAAACAGGGCAAAAAGGGCAGACCAAGAGAGGGTCACACTTTCAGTGGGGTGTGTGTGCAAAGATGCACAACAAGTATGATCAATATCTTTCACCAAGGTCTAGAAATGTTCCTTTCCAAGACATATTAACATCCTTCAACCTCATGGTTGCGGATATTGAAGGGATCCTCAACTCAAAACTTGATCCAAATCCACTCAAAGATCAACAGGATATTGAGCCACTTCCCATGCCTAATGAATATATCCAAGAATCCTTTGAAAGCAATCCATCCTTGGAAATTGACCTATGTCAAGAAATTAATCCAAAACATGTTGAAAGAAATTCTGAAATCATTCAAGATCAAGAATTTGTATCTCTGAGATACTACAATGATCTAATGGACACTCTTTTATCTATACAAGATATCGTAAATGATGATCATATCTATATAGCACATACTCTTCCACCTACCCATAAGATTCTTTCTTTGGGTGGACACGTAGATGATCTTCATTCAAAACAAGAGTATCATACTCTTGATATCATTACCAAGGAACAAGAGTCTCCTACTCTTAACATTTGTATACATGATCAAGATATAGAAAAATCTAGAGACATATAAAAAATGGGTCATGAAGAAGGCTCCTACAAAAGTGGTGAATCAGAAACATCATGTGAAGGCATATCAAAAATGAATCATGAGGAATAATTTTATGAGGACACTGAATCATCAACACCTCTTGAAGAAGCATTAAAATCTGATATTTCACAAGATCAAGACAAAGATATCAATCATAAATTTATTCCACATATGGAGGATCCTATCACTTATAAACTTGGATCACTTACCTTTTTTAAGGCAAGCTATCTTATGAATGATGAAGTTGTCACGTTTGAAGATCCACAACAGAGTAGAGAATGGTTGGCACCTTGTTTCCAAGGTAAATCATATCCTATTGCAAATAAAAAATTCCAACAGAAGAATTTGTAGACACATAAAATTGACCTAGGCCTGCGAACTCAATTTTTCTCATTAGTTATTCTAAACATAATTGATTATGTCCCTCTAATCAAATTCAGCTATTAATTAAATAATGACCAATTAAATTTAATTAATTCATCTCTCTTATTCTTCTTGACTATTTAAATAAATCACATTTATTTAAATACGTCACTAATGTCTAAAGTCCTGTTTAAATTAAATAAATTATTAAACTTATTTAATCCACTATTCTCTCTTGATTATTTAAATATGTCTCTAATATTAAAGTCTTCTCATAATTAAATAAATCCCCCACAATTTATTCAATTATTAACCCACTTCTTCCACAATTAAATAATTTAAAATTAATTATTTAATTGTCTCATTTAATTCATTTCCAAATTTAAATAAAGATCATTTATTTAAATTTCTCTCTTTTGAGGTAAATAATTCAATTATTATTTACCGTCACATGACTTCACCATTTTGAATTAAATTAAAATATTAAATTCAAAATAGAATTTCCCTCCATAAATTAAGTAATTTCTAAAATGACTTGATTTTCTAACTCATTCTTTTTCTACTTACTAAATCTTATCTCACTGTCACACATATTCTCCTTTGATTTAATTTCTTAAATTAAGTCTTGTACACTCATTTTGAATTTCACCCTAAGGTTTCCCTAACCCTAATTAAGGGGTTGTTATTTTGAATCTTGACCATTGATTCTAGGGCACTTCTCAATCTTTAATCTCTTCCATTCATCCAAAATTGCATTTTCTATAAAATGGCAATTTTGTCTTCATTTTGACATTTTGAAAAATATGACAAATATTGTATCTTGCAATCCTAGAATCTTGCATTTTGCTTGTCTTTTTCATTTAGCCAATTAGTTTGCATGTAGGATTTAACTTATCTTGCATAAATCATTTGAATCCTTCAACACTTGTTTAGGACTAGTCATAATCTTAGATTGCTCATCACAAATCTGAGGGCAACTTCATATTTTCAGCAAGTTAGAAGGTGTAATGGAGGTCAGCCATGGAGAATGAAGAATTTTGGGTGATATCATTCCTTTTGTTTTCATGTTATTTCCTTTACACTCTATTATTTATTTTGGGATTTTATGTTGCATGTCATTTTCTAACCTAGGAAAAATACACTCAGTTACATTGGTGAACCTGGCTTTAAAAAAAAAAAACACTTTTTTTTCCAGATTTTCATACTATCTTTTGTCATTTTTGCAGATGCAGGTGTATGGAATGCCGCAAATTCCATTTTTTGTGACATAAACACTCTGTCACGCCGCATCTGCCTTTGCAAACAACACAAGTTCTCTGTTGTGATGCATCTGACCTGCTGATCGACGCATCTAATTTACTAAGACACATTTGATAAAAACCAAGCCGCATTCACTGTATTGAGCCACATTCTCCATTCAAAATGATGCATATGTCGTAATGATCCACATTCACTCTGATGTGATGCAATCGACTGGTAAAGAATTTCTTTCTATTTTTTCCAGATTTCTTATTTTCTTTGTTTCAATAGATTATGGATTTTTGGGATTACTAATTTGTGTGTGACAACATGTGCCAAGCTGGAGTCTAACCCCTTTGTTTGTCTATTTTTACAATTATAATCAATGAAACAAACAAAGTGCATTACACTCATAAGGTAAAATGAACATTTATACATTTTCATTTGACTAAAAAGAACATGACCATGCATGCTCACTCATTGGATTAAAATTAACATTCATACATTTTCATTGGGTTAAAATGATTACTTGATTGCCTCATACTACAAATGGTTAAAATGAACATGTGTCTGAGGTGTTTTGTGATTTAGTAACGATCTTTGTAGTGTGTATACAATTCTCTTGTGCCTTGTGCGATTTGGAGAAACAAAAAAACTAAAGAGTTGGTTACTTAATCACCCATTCATATTTAAATTTGGGCTTGACAATGAACAATCTGGCTAGTGTGAGCTAAGTACATGGCATGTGTTCTCTCTTTGTGTATGCAAACAAAGATTGATCAAACTATGGATGTACTAACTCATTTTTGTTTATCTTAGAGGGTCTGCCTTGGTGGGAAAAAGTAATCACCCCAGGGAACGACCCAACCAGTAATACACTAGATGCCAAACGACTTCCAACTGGTATATAAGTGTGGGTTCTCAAGGAAAGTTTGAGAATCATGATCACCATTCCGATAAGAAGGGAAAAAATGGTCTCTTGCCACATGGATGGTGCCCCACATATGAAATGACCGAATTGAAACCCTTGTTATAGTGTGACCCAAATCCCTTATCTATTCTTTGGTGCAACAATGGTGGTTGTGAAGGCATCCACATCTTCGCAATTTTTAGTAGAGATGATTAGCCTGTAATGGGAAATTCATGGGGGTTGGAAGCTTGGTTGCCCTAAGAAGTGAGTGCACTATAAGGGGGAGACCACGGGGCCAAGATTCTAAATCCATCCACTAAGAATATGCAGTTGGAGTAAAATCCACATGGAATCCAAAAGACTACAACCTTTTCAGCCATAGGGATTGTACATGTTTTCTATGTGTTTGTTTGCAAATTTTCCAAGACAATGTGTTTGCCAAGTGTCTTCAGGCAAAAATGAACAAATTAACATCCTCTTCCAATTTGGAATAACAATTCAAAATTAAAACAAACTTTTCAATATGCCAGATATTTGACACTAACTAAACTTTCTGATGCATTTGCTATATTGAACCGCATTTGTTGCCTCTTGAACCACAATCGATCTGTTGCACTGCAATCACTCTATTGTGTTGCATCTTCCAGTCTCACAATGCATTTTCTTTACCAAACACAGCAATTGACTTGGCGCATCACATTTTCCTTCTCAAACACCACATTTATAATTCTGAGATGCATTTGCTACCCTGCAACACACTTGCAATGACGCAATTGCTTGTGACCTAAAAATTCATTCACTGTCAGAAATCTAACGCTTATCTTTTCCAAACAGATTCCGGCCATCTTTTTCTACTATTTATGTTCATAACCAAACCAAGAATTTCTCAACTTCCATCATCCTTGCATTATAGGTTGCATTCTTAGTTATCCATACCTATTTCTCATTGAACTTTCTTAATTGCATTCTTAGGCTTTACCATCATTCTAGGCCCTCATTTTTTCAGATTTTAAGAATAAATTCCTTACCATTGTTTGTCAAAAATTTTCCCTTGAGAGTAGGTTATCATTGGACTTGATCAAACCATTACATTTAGTCATTGTCTTTTATGAACCATTTCCCACTCATTACTCTAGTGTGGAAATTTCACTTTGTCCTCCTTAGTCCTTTTTACAAGTCCATTGGCATTCCCAAATTGAGACATTGCCAAAAATTTGTATGGTTAAGTGTACATCTCCTTAATTTTTCCAACATTGAGTGCATCTTAGAGTTCTTTACATTTGCATTAGTCTCCTTTGCATTCATAATTCAATAGCATTCCTTATTCCAGAAACCCAAAAACATAGTATCATAACATTTGCATTTGGTCATCCTTCATCATCCCCACAATTGAGAAAATATTTTTAGGGTTGAAACAAGACTACAAAGGAAAAGAAGACTAATGGATCCCTTTGGTCAAGACACCAAATTTTATAGCTTATCTCATGACATGAATGCCAACATCAACAATTTCCCTAATGACATAAACACATATACCAACATAGGGAATTCCTCCATCTATCCATTCAGTCAAATGAATATTCCTTCTTCTTCACACAATCCTTTTGAACAATTCGTCCGTAGAGACCAAAATGGACAAGTATTTTAGGAAGATATACTAGTTGCACAACAAAATCCTAAATTAGCCTCCTTCGTGGAAGAAATAGTCATGCAAGATTCAGATAGATACCTATCCATGCTCCTTTACCAAGGGGCTAGGTCACCAAAAGGATTTGATGTCAACACCATATGAGCAACATCTCTTGATTATTCCAATCATACAAACCAATCACACGATACAAATAATACTTCTATGGGAGCCACCACACATAATATCATCAACACCATCAACGCTACCTCCCTTGGTGCCACTACCACCCATACCACAACCAATACATCTCATGTGGTAAAAAAAACGTCTATTGGGGGATCATCTACCCTAACAAACACCACATCACATTCCATCCCTCAACAAATATCCACGGTTTTTACACAATCTATTGGATCAACATTTGGGACCTCATCAAGTATAATGGGCACCAACACATCAGACCTCTTTGGAGCCTCATCTAGCTCCATGGGTACATCAAAAAAACTTTTATTTGGTTCCTCTACAATGGAAAAAAACTCATCAAGCCCCTTTGGGAAGAATAAACAAAGGGTTTTCATTCAAGGAACTCAATCGAATGTCCCAAATTCATCACAGGTCAACACCAAAATTCCCTTGAGCCAAAATACCAACATTCCACAAGGCCATAATTATAAATTTGGGAAAAGAAATCAAGGAAACCAATATATGGCTCCATTCGGTCATCAACATACCCAAGGACAT
The DNA here is from genome assembly GCA_007115665.2 of Sequoiadendron giganteum. Lineage (NCBI taxonomy): Eukaryota > Viridiplantae > Streptophyta > Pinopsida > Cupressales > Cupressaceae > Sequoiadendron > Sequoiadendron giganteum. The sequence continues at coordinate 122,316,401 of CM021104.1, read as the reverse complement.
CAAGGGCCTCAAATTCAATCTCATATGACTAGAACCCACATCCCAACATATGCTTCTCAAGTCCATACACATCAACAAATCCCTAATCAAAAAATCCATTTCCAACAAATGCCAAATCAAAACACCCAATTTTCTCATCAACAACACATTCCAAATAAACACATCTCATCACCACAAGTGGGACACCAAACCATACCTATCACTAGCATGTGTGATGCTCCAAACAACCCAATCGTGGAGGCACTCACACTCCAACTTGTTGCCCTTCAAACACATGTGGAAAATTTGCAAAAGTCCAAAAAGAAGCCTTACATGTCATATGACTTGTGTCCATATCCTTTCGACACAAGATTTTACATGCCACCATTCCCTCCAGGATATGTGGTGCCACACTTTGCCAAATATAAAGGAAAAACCAATCCCATTGAACATATTAGAGAATTTACAACCAGTTGTGTAGACATTGCCTATGAACACACTTATTTAATGTGACTCTTCTCTAGGAGACTGACAGGGCATGCAATGGAGTGGTTCACACAATTGCCTAAAGGAATCAAATCATGGGAAAGTTGGCCAGCAATTTTGTTGTAAATTATGCCTATAACATTGATACAAACATTGACACTGCCTCCTTATGTAGACTCACTCAAGAGGATGCAAGTGAGACATTTATCCCATTATTCCAAAGATGGAGAACTCTAGCAAGCCGTTGTCCTGTGGAGATACCTAAAAAGGAAAAAGTCATAATGTTTGTACAAAATCTCCTTGGACCACTAATATATGGCTTACAAGTCCATTGTTGCACCACCTTACTGACCTTGTTAAAAAGGTGCTCAACTTGAAAAAGCATTGCTTGCCAAAGGAGAACTTAAGTGTGGCAGAAAAACCATAAAAACTACCACAAACACTAACCCAAGTGCTTCCAATGAAAAAGAAAAATATTGGGTTAAAAATAAACACATCACCAATGATGGCATGGTTGATGCAAAATTAGTCAACACAACAGGTCATGTGCTCACAATCAAAGGATTTCACAATCAAAATGCACCTATAACCACACCAATACTAACTGTTAATGCCATTCAAAACAATCTTTCTCAATCAAATCAAAGACAACCACATCAAACACGACAATTTCAAAAATGCACATACACCCTCTTGGGTGAACCCATTGAAGTTGTCCTAACAGAACTTATCCAAAGTGGTCTCATAACTTTGGAAGAAGCTAAACCATATGATCCTAATCAGTTTAAGCCATCATGGTTGGATGATAATGCATTCTGTGACTACCACCTTGTCAAAGGGCATACAACTTCCTCTTGTCATCAACTAAGAAACCTTGTACAAGATTTTATCAAAAACTATACTATTGAGTTGGGAGGTCAACCGTTTGCATCTAATGCAGACCATACAATTCATAAGAACCCACTACAGGACCATGGTTCAGGTAACCCCTCATCATCCAGCACAAAGAATAATAATAATCAAGCCAGTTACATTTGTGTTGCTTTCAATTATTTCAGTGGTACTATAATTAATAATCTTCACGCTACCGACAAACACAAATGTGTTAATACCATTACTATTAAAAAGACCCCGAAATACAATGTCACTACATGCAAAGGAAAGGTCACCATCCTAGGCCCTTCTACTCATCAACCCAAAATTACCATACCAGGCCCATTCATCAAGCAGCCAAAGCCCAATCCAGAGTTTAATCTTATCGAGCAATTAAATAAGAAAACAACCAAAATTTCCATCCTTGAATTACTCTCTAATTCGCCATGGCATAAGGTTATATTAGATAAAGTCCTACAAGATTCCTCCATCCCAAACAATATTGATGTCAACCATTTTGAAACTATGGTTAGATAGTTGACTTCCCCTCATCATATTACCTTTTCATATCTTCACTATTCCTCACCCAATCCATATCATAACGTCGCCCTGCATATTCAAGTTTTCATTCATAAGCATAAGGATCAATGAATCCTAGTAGATGGAGGAGCAGGATTGAACATCTACTCTCTCAAATTGGTTAAGGCTCTTGGCTTCTCTGATGCTTGTCTAGATGCTACCAAGAGTATTGTGATAAAAGAATATGATGATGAGGAACACTCTTCTAAAGGGATCATCACACTTCCAATCCATGTGGGACCTGTTATCATAGACACCACCTATCAAGTCCTAGATTGAGATCTACCTTACAATGTCTTACTTGGTCACCCATAAATTCATGCCTTAAAGGGCATTCCTTCCACCTACCACCAATGTCTGAAGTTCCCCTTTGATGGCACCAAAATTACTATCCTAGGAGATCCTGATCCTTTTCAATATTGTACCAACTTGAGAACTACTTCTGAGAACCAAGTGCCTATCAATCGAGAGGCTTCAACATCCACTTCCTCTAAATACATTGACCCATCCACACTCACCAAGTCATCCACATCCACTCCATCGACTTCCACTACACCATCCTCCTCAGCCACCATACCAAGTACTAACCTCAAATTTAAGATACAGGACGTTGGTTGTGGAGAATTCAAATTGAATACGGCCTATAGTATCACAATGATACCCAAGCCACCAGAGGTCTATGGTTGACCTTGTTTCATAGTAGAGCTTAAGAAGAATTTCAAGGTGCCGTCAAAGAGGGAATTCACATTATGGGGAGACATGAGTGATGAAATCATTATCAACATCGTTGGTTGGATCTACTAGGACCCAGAAGGACTACCTCCACTACCAATACATATCTATGGTAAAGGCTATGACATCTGCAAAGCACAGGGTTTTGATGGACCTAGTGGATTGGGACCTAATAGCACTGGAAGCAGTGAGCCTATCATTATTTCTCCAAGACCAAATTATCTAGGACAAGGTTTTGAGAAACTCGAAACTGATGATCAACGTCCCAATGTACTTAAAAGTGAGGACGTAATGGCTTCGAAAAGTGTCAAGAAAAGTGAAGACTCCCATACCAAAACTAAATCTCATGAATGTGAATGGGGATCTGATAGAACCTTGAGTGACTATGATATTGATTAATTATTCCTAGAACCTAACCAAATCCATTTTGAGGAAATATTTAGACAAATGTATAACATTGATCCTATAGATCGCCATTCTAAACACAAAGAATGGGTAAGCATCCCTTGGGACCCAAGTGAGCATAGACTATCATCGGCAACATCTGAATTATCTCACCCCATTGTCGAACCCACCCATATGCCTAACATGCCTAAGTCTAATATCCAAGCCTTTGAACTACCATCTGTTGATCATGAGTTTGATCATTTTGTCCCATAATATGATCATGAATATAACTCTTTTGAATCTAAGGAGGGTCCTTGGATTGAATCTGAATGGGAAATTGAAGACAATAATTTTTTCTTCACACTTGAGGCTTCCATTTGCATGATTTCCACCTCACCCCCACCTTTTATCAATATTGATGATGGTATTCCCCTTGTCTACCCACAACTCATTGTCTGGGACCAACAAGACCTTCCTGCTATGGATATCTTTCAAAATGACAAGGCCATTGCAAAGTTCATGGGAATCCGTGAGGGCATACCAAATGGCGATCACAAAGTAGGATTTTCTATAGACCTTTATTATACCGCATACTTAAGGGAGACTATGCAATCCTCCAGTTACAAAAATTTAGAAAATAAAACAAAAAATACGTCTTTAGGTAAAAACCACAAGGCACCTTCTGACAATAAAATAGTAAAAATAAAGGACGTATCCAAACGTGAAAACCTCTTTGAGGTGCCTAAGGATAGAGGATTGGAATTTATTCTCATGACACAGGAAAAATCAGAAATGCTTATTGAAGACACCATAGAAGTTAACATAGCTACACTAGAGAATCCCAAAATGATTCTCTTTGCTGCATCATTGACAAAAGAAGAAAAACCTGAATTTAAACAATTCTTCTTTGAAAGAATAGTTAACTTCACATGGTAATATGCATACATGCTAGGGCTAGACCCTAAGTTATTATTGCATCATATTCCTTTGATTCCAGGTATCAAACCTATCAAATAAAAATTACAGAAAATGCATCCACAGATTGCGCTACTTGTGAAGGCTGAACTGGAGAAGTTACTGGATGTTGGATTCATAAGATCAATAGACTATGTCGACTAGATTTCCAATCTTGTCCCTATCACCAAGCCAAATGGATAAATCCACATTTGTATGGACTTCAAAGACTTAAACAAGGCCTGTCCAAAAGATGATTTCCCATTGCTGAACATAGACATTATTGTTGATCTTATCATAGGGTACGAGATGTTGTCCCTCGTGGATTGTTTCTCTGGATACAATCAGATTAATATCACCCCTGAAGATCAACACAATTCAATATTCACATGCCCATGGGGAACATAGTGAGGGAGCACCATGTCTTTCAGCATAAAGAATGTAGGTGCCACATACTAGAGAGCTATGAAAACAATATTCCATGATCTAATGCATATTTTTATGAAATATTATGTGGATGACCTCTTGGCCAAATATTTGACACAAAAAGATCATCTCAAGGTCTTGGATAAAATCTTTAGGCGACTGAAAGAATACAATGTTTGCTTAAACCCAAAGAAATGTATTTTTGGGGTTACTTCTAGAAAACTATTGGGATACATAGTTTCACGAAGAGGCATAGAAGTTGACCCTACAAAAGTGAAAGCAATACTAGAAATTCCTCCACTAAAATCAATTAGTTAGTTGATGACACTATAGGGAATATTATAGTCTATCTAGTGCTTCATTACACAACTAGCTGAAAAGTGCCAACCATTTCAATACCTATCACACAAAAGTATTCCCTTTGTGTGGACAGACAAATGTCAAGTGGCCTTCGAACAAATCAAAGAATATTTATTGACACCACCTATCCTAATGCCTCCAATTGAAGGTAAAACTTTGATTGTTTATTTTTCTACAACCACTTCGGCACTGGGGCCATTATTGGCACAAAATGACTATGAAGAAAAAGAAAGGGCCATATACTACATCAATCATACATTGATTGGATACGAGCTCAACTACACAACCATTGAACGTGTATGTCTTGAGATTTTCTTCATGACACAAAAGTTAAGACATTACATGTTTAACCACCAAACACACTTGGTAGCAAAGATTGATCCACTGAAGTATCTTCTAAGCCGGGCAACATTGACAGGTTAGCTGGAAAAATGGGTCATGATCTTGAGTGAATATGACATACAATATGTTGAGCGCAAGGCAATAAAAGGATAGGTAGTATCTGATCAACTTGTAGATGCACCCATCCAAGGCACTCACCCTTTGAAATCTGATTTTCCTGATGAGTCTATCTTTCACGTAGAACCTTCATCACCTTGGAAACTATATTTTGATGGATCCCATACTAGTCATGGCTCAGGAGCCGATATCCTATTCATCACATTGTAAGGGGAATCCATTCCTAAGGAATTCTAGATCGCCTTCCTTTGTACTAATAAAATTCCAGAATATGAGGCACTAGTCACAGGACTCAAAATGGCGATAAAATGGAAAATTCGAATACTACTAGTTTTTGGAGACTCCCAGTTGGTTATCAACCAAGTGAATGATGATTATGAGACAAAAGATGAAAATTTGTTGCCCTACAAATGCATGGTTGATAGCTTCATTACATATTTTGGCATGATCGCCTTTGAACAAGTCCCTAGAACATAAAACAAGGTAGTCAACATAATGGAAACTATTGGATCTCTGCTAGACATCCCCAATAATGTGTCACAATTTGAGTTCTTAGTAGAACAATTGTTGATGCCTGCATATGAAATCCCAGAGATAGAAATGGTTTACGAGATTGTTGGTCCTCACCTTGGTATCAGAAAATTTATGATTAGCTTAAGTCCCAGACCCTTCCACCCAACCTATCCAATAATCAGAGAAAATCCTTCATTCGAAAAGTCGCCTGACACACCATCATTAGTGAAACCGTATACTCTCATAGCTTTGACAACACCCTTCTTCACTATCTCAACAACGATGAATCCCAAACAAATTTACACGAGGTTCATGAGGGTATATGTGGATCTCATTTGAGTGGCCCAAATTTAGCTAGGAAAGTCACCAGGCTGGGGTATTACTGGTCGACAATAGAAAAATATGCTCTTTATTTTATTAGAACATGTTGGAAATGTCTGGTGCACAGTGATCTAATTCATGCACCCGCATAGGAGCCGAGACCAATCACTTCTCCTTGGCCCTTCAAACAATGGGGACTTGACCTCATGGGAAAAATACATCCATCCTCTTCCAACGACCATAAATTCATTAACACCGCGACTGAGTATTTCACTAAGTGGATCGAAGCCGTCCCCCTCACCTACATCACAAGTACGCAAATTTCAAAGTTTATCCTTAATTACATTATCTATCAGTATGGTGTTCCACTGTCCATCATCATAGATAATGGTCATCCATTCAAAAATCAAGACATCTGTGAGCTTTATGAGTCATTCCACATCCAACACCATTTTTCCACACCATATTATCCGCAAGGCAATGATCAAGCTGATGCATCAAATAAAACAATTCTCTGAATTCTAAAAAATATTTTCAATGATGCTGGCTGAGATTGGCATCTACAACTCAATATTTCCTTGTGCGCCTACCACACCAGCATCCACACACCCACTAGAGCCACTCCATTTTCCTTGGTCTACGGATCTGAAGCAATATTACCCATTGAGGTCAAAATTCCTTCTCTTCGAGTCTCCTTGAAGGGAATGATCGATGACAAAGAATACAGATAGTATCACCTACATGAGCTAGAAATGTTACAAGAAAGAAGATAAAATGCCTTGAACCACTTACATGCATATCAAAATCGTCTCTACAGGAGCTATAACAAAAGAGTGATGGTCAAAATTTTTGAAATTGATGACTTAGTCCTATGCAGAATCCAAGAAATCAGGCTGATTGTGAGAAGCCTAGAAAGTCTGAGCCTAATTGGCTCAATCCTTATATCATTACTACAACATTCTATTTTGGTGCTTATCAGTTAGCCACGATTGATGAAGAAAAATTGAAAAAATCCATCAACAACCTACACCTACGAAATTTCTATACATAGCATTAGAGAGCTTTGTTAAAAACCTTAAAAATACAATTTTTTTTTTGAAAAATCAAGAAAAAATCCATCACCTTGATGAAAACTTGGCAAACAGGCATCTTGGTGACACCAAAAAAATTTAAAAAATGACAAAAATAGTAAAAAGAAATAAATTCATCCAATAGTGAAAACTTCGTAAACAAGTGCTTTGGATAAGTACCATGGTGAAAACCTGGTAAACAGGTGCCATATGTAGTTAGTCTTTGCCTTGCCATCTACTATCATTCCATCTGCCTTCAAACCAGAACACATAACCATAATATCCCGACATTCATGACATTTTTTATCACTCCTATAATTTCCTAGCCTTTTATCCCATGTACGCCCTTTTCCATGTCATCCTACTTAGGTATTCCTCAACCTACTCGGGGGAAATATCTTTATCATTTAACTACAATTGGTATCGCACATGGTCCTGATATTTGTAAAAGGTCCTGAAAAAAGCCATAAAAATCAGAAAAAGTCCTGAAAAAAGATAAAAATCATAAAAATGTCTTGAAAAATGTCCTAAAAATAAGAAAAAGTCATTAAAAAAAGTCATAATAATCAGAAAGAAATCCTAAAAATTAGATAAAGTCCTGAGAAAAGTCATAAAATAAAAAAATGTCTTGAAGAAAACACAAAAACATTTGAAAAGTGTATAAAATCCCAAAACAAATTCAATACTTGTCTCGTCATTCAAGTCATTCATGTCAGTCAATCTTTGTCCTAGTATAAACTACGTTGTCTCTGCACATTTTCTATATAGGCAAGATTCATTTGTGAATCCCCGAGACATTAGGTCCATCCCTCTAGGTTTTCCAAAATAAAATCATGACTCAATTTTCCATCCTTTAGAAAAATTCATTGGTCGTGTCGAACTATGAGGTCTCTGAGTGCATGACATAGGCAAGGCCATCAATCGAAGAGCCCTGAGGCCGCACTAGGTCAGTCCATTAGGGTTCATGACATTGGACTTTGACATACATCAAAGTATCTTCAAATCAAGTGAATCATTCATCAATCCTAAAACATGTAATCCATCAACAAACTTAAAACAATCTTTTCAATTGACATTTCAATCTAACTCACATGCTTGCATTGGCATGTGGTCAAATTTATCATCTAATCAAACTCTATCAAGGTAAAATTATCAACCTATCCAAATCCTGGTTCTTCTTCATATGTGTCCTTCTGAGGAACAACTTTGGTCATATATTTATGCTTGAGGATGTGTCCTTCCTAAGCATTATCATCATTATCTATCATTTTTGAGGGATTCTCCTAACATTTGAGAATCAATCCTCTTGGTATCAACAAAATTCAAGATGTATCCTTCCTAAATTTGGCATCACTCAACACTTGGCAACCTTGACACCATCAAAATTAACATCTCAACATCAAAAAACTTGACACTTAGACATTTGGAAAATACTTGGAAAACACTATTTGTCTTCTTAATCATTATTGTGATATTAGTTCCTTGCGTCAGAGGAGCCATGATGTATCATGATGATTCTCCTTGTCATTTTGATCATCCTGCTGCTAGTTTCTCGAGGATGTCTTGACTTCAAGATTTAGAGGAGCAACGACGTACTACAATGATTTTCTTGTTTGTTATTGGTTGTCATGTGGCTAGTTTCTCAAGGATGTCCTAACATTAGAACTTAGAGAAGCAACGAAATCTCATGACTAGTCTTGTTTGTTTGTGGTTGGTTATGATAAAATGACTAGGGGAATTTGAGTTCCTTGTATCACTCATGGTCATCCTTGTCTATGACTATTTTTCCTATGTGATGGTTCGACCGTGCAAACTATTGATCTATGTCATATCATAGTGTTTGTTGGCCATTACGATATTCCACCTAATGATGATTAAGAGCAACAACTATTATAGTACTATGGAAATTGTTGAAGGATTCTTGTTTCTGCACTAACATGCATATCTTTCTCTGCACTAATATCCACCTTCATCTTCTCTTCTCCCATCCTCTAATGATATACTGTAACATACAAAAACATAGTTGCATACACAATCATATGAGCATCTCATTATCACATTTCACATTTGCATAAATCAAATTCCATTATATTTCTGACATTCACATTGCATGACATATGATTTTATCATTTACATCCATCCATTTTGCATACATAGAACCATCATTTGCATTAACATATAGAAATAATAACCATCATTAACATCAATGCATACATAGAGGAATAAAATCATCATACAACACATAATTCATACATACAAAAATATATCCATAATTGCATCTATAATCATAAAGCATGATATCCATACATGCATCATCATATCATAGCATAAATTAAGTCACATCACATAAAGTATAAAAAACATCATAATGCATCATAACATAAATCATATAAAATTGCATCACGTATATATATATATATAATCTAAAAAAAAATCATGTCACAAGATAAAGTCATGAGATATCCCAAAAAAAGAGGCCATAAACTCGATAGTCAATACATAAAGTGTCATAACATAAAAGTCTAAAAATGAACATGTCCAATGCATCTAGGATGTGCTCTCCCCATCCCCTCATGGAGAAGAGTGTGATGACTGATGACCTATCACTAGCGCTGGCATAACCTATGATGATGTAACACCCTGTGTCTGTGAGGCCAATGGTACTAACACTGATGGCATCATCTCTACTATAACATGCATCTAGGATGACACTGTTGCTTGTATCTAGGAGGCTGATGGATCGATCACCCAAGGCTTGTTGTGCTGACTATGTCGTGATGAAACTGACCTATGACTGTGGCCTGATGAATGCCTCTGAGAGTGATGTGACCCGTGACCAGAGGACTGCCCGAATGATGTGGAGCCACCTGTGCTAGTGTGACTATTGTTGTCGGATCTGCTATTATTGTGTGTTCGAGTACCAATATTGGTCCTGCTATATGAACTCGACAAGCCTAAGTCCTATCTCTCGGGTGGCACAACCTACTCATAAAGAAACCTATATCTTCCTATGCTCTCACTCATCTTGGCCAAATCTCTAGCCACGTCCCCTGTTGGCCCTGTAAACAACTCAGTGAACTCCCTCACCCACCTCTCAGCCTCTTGTTGGTGGATGATGGCCTGATCTCTCTCAACCTACACTACCTCTAAATTTTTTGATAAGGCCTTGTTCTGCGACAAGGCTACATCCAGTCTACTCTAAAGGTCGGCCACTCTCTAGTCTGTGGTAGCATCTACAGGAAAAACCGATGCCCTGTCACCCTCCTCCTCCCTCTCAATCATCTACTCCCTCAGCCTCCTCTCAACCTCATCCTCTCCCTCCTCATCCTCCTCATCCCTCTCCTCCTCTCCTACAATATCCTCCACATCGATGTCTAGTGCCCGATGCTCTCCAAAAATATCCTCCTCTCCTGGCATCTCCTCCTCTGGCTAAATATCTACCTCTTCCCTAACCTAATCCTCCATCTCACCCTCCTACCTACCCTCCCCCTCTATCTGCTTACCCTCCTATCTGACATCCTCCTCCATCTCCTCTCGCTCCCCCTCCTCACCCTCCTCCTAGATTAGTGAAAACTATGCTCCACCCACTTGTTGTTGGATTCTCTTTGGTTGCTTCCTACCTTTGTCACCTCTCCTCCTCCTCCGACCCCTACCATCCCCACCATCATCGCCACCCTCACCACCTTCATCCTCCCCTCCACCTCTCCCACCATCTCATCAACCTTTTTCCCTCCCTTTGCCACCTTCTCTCCCTCCTTGTCCTCCCCTCCGCACCTATGGAATGACTGATCACTGATCAATTAGTGCGGGACCATCTAGATTTGTCAATAGAATAGGCCTATCAATCTACCACCACGCATCATACTCGGCCGATGTCCCGACATCTGCTAGCCCTCCTCTCGATCCCCATTGCTATGCAACCATCCCATCAATATTTTTCTATGCCAAGGGAATTGCTATAGGAGGCCCCCACATGATCTCTCTCGATGACCACACATACTCGGTCATCCCCACAGGCACACCCTGCTTCTCTCCAAATTGTCGTAGCACCTACTAGGGTAGGTACATCTCAATGATCTTCTAGCTCTGTATAGTTTGGCCAATCAAATATCCAAGTTGTCAGCACAATGAAAGATGTGCATCCTCATCCGACCACTAGGCACAATCTTCGAATGGCCTCCAAAAAAAACTCATGAGAGTATCAATCTTGTGATGCCAGTACCCTGTATCTCCAACCCGGGTCTGTGTAACTGAACCAACATATAGATATACATGGGGCATATCCTCACCCAACTACTAAATTTGAACTGGTGGGCAGAAAACAAGAATGTGCTCCCATGCCAAGAACATCAATAAAGCAGTCCCACAACTAATACTTTGGCCCTCCTAGTAAGCCACTTCATGCAACTAGTGATATAGCATAACCAAGAAACATGAGCCCCAAGAAAACACCATCATGTCCCTACACATATGCACTAGTACATATCCCCATCCAATAGGGAATCCATGCCAATGACAATCTGGTATCAGGACTCCATAAATCAATATCATCAACATGGCATCCCATAGAGGATAATTCTCAACCACGAACTCCCATATGATCTCATAACCTTGAATCCCCAGTTCGGAATCATCAGTAGTCTCATACATTTCTATCATTACCTGTCGCCCTCTGTGTGGATCATAGACTACTCACTGCCCGCTGATCAGGATGTGGAGTATCTTGTATACATAATCTAAAGTAACCATGGCTTCTCTTGTGGGTAGATGGAAGGAGCATGTCTCTAAATGCCACATCTCACAAAGTGCTATCAATAATCCTCTATTAGCTTGAATAATGGGCATGTAAGTGATATAATAGAGACCCAATCTCATCAGTCGCTGCCGCTCGCGGTCTTGCAGCTGATCTTTGAATGCATAAGTGGTTGATCTGAACTCGTGCGTGTAAATGGGTACAAGTCATTTTTGCACATGGAAAAATGAGGGTTAGCACACATGGATTAGCATTACAAAGCATTCTTACTATCTGCGTAATAAAAAATGCATCTGAAATGTGAGTCTACACTAAGTCAACTCTGGTCAACCCTAGTCAACTACAATTCTGTCGTGCTAAGTCATATGCATCTTTGCATTTCTCACTTGTGTCGCATTAAAGAGATTTTGTCGTTCTAGCTCACAATTGCGAAACTTTATAACAATTATATCATTTTAAATATAATTTGTGTCATTTTATAATGATTGCATCATTTGGAATTGCACTTGCATTGCTATATTGCGCTTGCATCATGTGGATCCACAATTGTGTTGCATTTTAGCATTTGTGTCTTATGGCCTAGCATTTGTGAAATTTTAAACCTAGCCCCTACCCATTCCTTGCACTTGTCTCATGATGAAACAAATGTGTTGAAGGTGATAGCACTTGCAGTTTATGCGAATGCATTTGCATCGCAACACATTTGTTTTCTTTTCCTAAACCCTAATTAATGCACGAAAATCAAGAAATCAAAAGTCAAGAAGGGGTACTTATCAGTGCCTCTACGCCCTCGGGTTGTTAGAAGGTCCTCAATCGGTAGCCATGGTTCTTTGTCATGGGAATCACCATCTTCTCCTCGGACTCTACTCTCCAAACTTCTAAATAGAAAAAGTTAAAATGACACATAGATTGTCTTTTCAAACCTATTTATAGGTTGAAAATTAGGGTTTTGCCTTTTGGGTTTGTACTATAGGCTTATTTAGTTGCCTTTGACTAACATTTATGCTATATTAATTTCATCCATTTCTGAAACCGATCATGTCGTTGTTTTTCTGGGCATTGATTAAGCTTATTAGGACACTTTCCAAATTTTTTTGACCTTAGGCCAAAATTTCAAAAAAATTCCCGAGGGGGCATAGGCACTTCGTACCTTCGTTGGGGCATATCTTTGACTTGTTTTATTTTCCATAACGTGATAAACTACATTATGACAAAGAGGGGAAAAATGTAGACACATAAAATTGACCTAGGCCTGCGAACTCAATTTTTTGCATCAACTCTTCTAAACATAATTTGATTATGTCCCTCTAACCAAATTCAACTATTAATTAAATAATGACCAATTATTTAATTAATTCATCTCTCTTATTCTTCTTGAATATTTAAGTAAATCACATTTATTTAAATACGCCACTAATGTCTAAAGTCCTCTTTAAATTAAATAAATTATTAAATTTATTTAATCCACTATTCTATCTTGATTATTTAAATAAATTAATTTTATTTAAATATGTCTCTAATATTAGCTTCTTCTCATAATTAAATAAATCCCCCACAAATTATTTAATTATTAACCCACTTCTTCCATAATTAAATAATTTAAAATTAATTATTTAATTGTTTCATTTATTCATTTCCAAATTTAAATAAAGATCATTTATTTAAATTTCTCTCTTTTCAGGTAAATAAGTTAATTATTATTTATTGTCATATGACTTCACTATTTTGAATTAAATTAAAATATTAAATTCAAAATAGAATTTCCCTCCACAAATTAAGTAATTTCTAATTTGACTTGATTTTCTAACTCATTCTTTTTCTACTTACTAAATCTTATCTCATTGTCACACATATTCTCCTTCCTTGATTTAATTTCTTAAATTAAATCTTGCACACTCATTTTGAATTTCACCCTAAGGTTGCCCTAACCCTAATTAAGGGGTTGTTATATTGAATCTTGACCATTTATTCTAGGGCACTTCGCAATCTTTAATCTCGTCCATTCGTCCAAAATTGCATTATCTATAAAATGGCAATTTTTGTCCTCATTTTGACATCTTGAAAAATCTAGCAAATCTTGTATCTTGCAATCTTGGAATCTTGTATTTTGCTTGTCTTTGTCATTTAGCCAATTAGTTTGCATGTAGGATTTAACTTCTCTTGCATAAATCATTTGAATCCTTCAACACTTGTTTAGGACTAGTCATAATCTTAGATTTCTCATCACAAATATGAGGGAAACCTCATATTTTCAGCAAGTTAGAAGGTGTAATGGAGGTTAGCCATGGAGAATGAAGACTTTTGGGTGAGATAATTCCTTTTGTTTTCATGTTATTTCCTTTGTACTCTATTATTTATTTTGGGATTTTATGTTGCATATAATTTGCTAACCTAGGAAAAATACCCTCAGTTACAGAATTATCAAGGCAGAGGATTAGGCCTACATGAATAGGTTATCCTAGAACAGGTGCAAATTATTGGCAATCCTAAGCATCAAGGTCTTGGTTATTCGATAAGTAAGGGATGCAAACATATCAATGATACCTCTATAATATTGGGGGCAACTTCGTCTCAACAAAACGTCAATGTAAGAAGCACGAAGAGTCCTTATGGTTAAACCAATGCCAATACTACAACTAGCCACGTCATGAATCTTCATCCACCCATCACCCCATCCAAGAATTGGGACCAACATCAAAGGAAATATTTGAATCAAATAATGAAGAACATCATCAAAGAAAAATAAGTAGCGAATCATGAAGGACAAATCAAATACAAGTGGATACTAAAGAATACAAAGAAAAATTATCTCTATCAAACTCCATTAGTCAAAGAAACTATGGGGAAAAATAAAAAAGGGAAAAGTATCCTTCAAAAATGTGCACAAAGGAAAAAGAAAGCTTCTCAAGCAACGTACAAAGTATATTAAGTTGTTGGTCCTATTTCCATGCACACTTTTGTATCCTTCCATTATTTCTCATCTTCCCAAGTTTGGAGAGTCAAAGATTCCAAGATGTCAACCAATCCATCTCTTGTTCCTAAACACACAACACAATCCACTCCTCCATGCATGATATCCAATTCTCACATTGACCATGTATTGGCAGCAACCCTTCATCATAAGGATTTAAAAGGCATTCTATTGTGATGTGTGCACAGAGAAAGATTTAACTCCGTATCGAAAAAGTAGATTTGAAATCTCAAAAGTTGCATTCAAGTGCACATATCTTGGAAAACAACTTCTTCAAATGGGATATCGATGAAAAATTATGATAGAATCATCTACATCAACACCACCAGGTGGTTCAACATGAGCTAAAAATGATTCGACAAAAATTAAAAAAAATAAAAAATAAAAAAATCATGAAAATAGTAAAAATAAAAATCATCCTCCAGTGAAAACCACTATGGTGGCACTTTGGAAAGGTACCATGATGAAAACCTGGAAAACAAGCGTCATGTGTAGAATTGAGCATCTATGTTTACTAGTTTAGTTGGAAGCATCTCATCCCATCCATAATAAATCCAACATTCCATCCATCTCATGCATAATAAATCCATTCATCCACGAATCATTTATCCAATCCATTTTCATCCATCTCCATCCATCTTCCAAATTATCTTGATCTTGAAAATTTTTGGTGCACACTTTACACTTTCTTATGGTAGACATCTTGATATGGGTCATTTTAATTGAACCTATCCTACCCAACGTTATCTGAGCCTTTAAGCATTATCCAAATGAGCATCCTTTGTTTGAACACCTTATCTTGTCACAAGATAATCCTTGGTATCCTTTGCGTGCTTACCATATCCATCCATCCACACACCTATCCAAGCATCCACCCATGGCCTTTCAAACATTGATAGACACTGGGGGCAAATATTTACATCTTGCTTCGGGAATAAATCTTGATCTATATCTTCCAACATATGTCATGATTTGAACATTGGCACACGTAAAATCAAATTGGCCAGAGCATTTGTGAAAAAAAATTCCAAATCACTATCCCATGGCATATTTTGATGAGAAGATCCTCCTTATCAAGCTTTATCTTTCATCGAACAAAAATCTAAACAATCAATATCAATTGCATCTAACTTGCACTTCAACATCACATCAAATCATCAAAACAATTTTGTTCCAAATCAAGCTTCAAAATCTTGATAAATGAAATCCAATCAATCCATCATCATCTCAGGATATCCTTCCCAATCCTTGTGTTTCTTAACACTACCCTTTCATTTTTGTGTATCCTCAACAATATTATCATCATCAATCCATCAATTCCCAATCCTCGTGTTGCTTAACACTATTCTTGCATTGTTGTGTATCCTCAACAATGTTATCATCATCAATCCATCAATATGATCAATCAAACCTAGCTTGGTTTTCAAAAAAAACCCAAAATAGAGAACTGATATCGTCACACATATCCATATCCAAATTATCAAAATCATGCAAAAATCCAAAAATATCTAAAACATGTCAAAATCCCAAAATAGGTCAAAAAGTCAGAGAACATCAAAAACATGGTATCTGAACTACGTCATCTCTTAGCTTAAATGTAGGCAAGGCTAATCCTTGATCAGCCCCCAAGACACAAAATCCAAAAACATTCATAAATCTCATAAAACACCAAAAACATGGAAAATTTTAAAATCAAAACATTTGTAAAACATCTCAAAAAAACCCAAAAACAACCTCGTAACATTTCAAAAACATCCAAATATTTGAAAAAATCCATCCATCCCATTTCTCTTTCACCCGCAATAATCTCATCCACAATAAATCAATTTTCACCTTCATCCTTTGGAAAAATAAACATAAACAACCACAACAATTAGCAAAAGCAAACTTCAAACACAAAATCAAAATCGAAACAACAAACTTTTAAATGCAAAATCGAACTCTTGATCATTCGCAAACATGTCAATTGACCTTATATTGACAACCTTTCAAACAACCTATCAAATTTCCACCATCCACTAACATTTCCTAGAATGCATCCTTCCTACAATGGGAATTATCTTTGGCAATCACTTTGGATTCTTATCCTAAACAAACACATCCCCTTGGCTAGAGGTATGAAGAACATTGGCTTATTTGTTCACTTGATCTTTTCTTTGATTTATCTTATTGCACTCATTCCAATGAAATCTCAATGATGTCTAATCAAAATGATTTAGAGAGAAAGGAATGGGGCATTGATCGTTTTATTTTATTTTTTGTGCTTGTTGGATGTTCTTGTAAAATAACCTTGGTGAATACTTGCTTTATTGGGTATGGATGGAAGGTGTTTTCGATAGCCTGTTGACTATTACATTGTTAGGATTTTCCTTTCCATGCTTTGTTCCAAGATGTTTGAAATATCTGAAGTACATCCTAGTAAGGTTTCTATATGTCAGGTGTGAACAGGGATACTCCTATCTCTTTGTCGAGTCAAATTCTATCGCACTAGATACTCCACCATCCTAGTTATCTATACCTTGATGCATAATATCTATGTGTTTTATCAAACATAAGGAAAATTTTCCCTTTCATGTCCCAATCCATGATAATAAAATCATCATCACTAATCATTAATCTAATAAAGTTGTAATGCTTCGTAGACTTGTTGGACTTCTACATCTTCTTGGCTTCAAGGGTTGATCCATCTTATTCTTCTTATTATTCTATCTTTACTACCATTTCTATTAAAATTTGTGTGATATCTCAAAATATACATGAGGCTACCCATGGCCGATGAATGTCTGTACATCATCAAAATTGTCTACATCAAATATTTGATCTTTCTAAAGAATTACCTTTCATCCTTTGATCAGTAGAACCACTTTCTCGCATTTTATTGCGATCTCGATCAGAAAATTAACATTTATGCTCGATCTCTCGAGGGGGTAGTGTAGTAGAATAATTCTTCTGACTGGGGCAATAATGGGGCATCTGAAAAATTCATATTTTGAATTTTGATCTCAGCAAGGTTATTCTTTGAACCAATGCAGCAGGTACATTGTGTAGTGTTCTTTTATCGGATTAATAACTAGGAGCATGAATTCCTCTACTCAGGGATTGAACATCACAACCAACAGTCATAACCTTCTAAAGAACCTCATTTAATCATCAACCCAGGGACATAAACTTGAAATGGGTCAGCACAATATATGCACTAATCACCTTTCCCAATCATGCATGATTTTCTAAGATGCTTTATACTGGAATTTGAATTACTGGAAACAACTTTACTGGATAACTTGCTTGGAAATGAAAATTGAAAGATAAAACTACTCTACATCTAGTGGCTGCAGGAATAGTTGACAACTCTGTGTTTCTGCCAGCTACAGGAATAGTCAAATTAAGCTCTATGAAAGGAAGTGCAGCTAATCTAACTTGCAGAATGAAAGTATGGGAAATTCCCTAACTAGGCCCCCTTAGGTAATGTCAAAAGTAGACAACAGATTAGGTGGAAAACTTCATAAAATTTATTGATTTAAGGTAGACAAGTGCATAATACACAATATCTTGAGTGTATTTCCAAAATGTGAAAATGTGTTACAACAACAATCTTCCAACATATTCTCTGAAAGAGAATGGGCTATTTATTGAAACTGCATCCAACTACTAACTAACCTTCCCTTATAAAATGATAAGTCTTTATTACATTTAACTAACATAGTAAAGAGGTGGATGGAAATGAAAGAACCAAGTCAAATCAGTTCATCAGTCTTAAAGTGCCATCATCCTAAATTTATGCACCATCAAGACGCCTGAGCTAGATTTCTGAAACACTCCCCTTACATGGCGGATGAGTTGAAATTGCCTCCCTATTCTTTTGCTGTTGAACCAGTCTTCTTTGATTTGGTCTTCTATCCTTCAAGTGGGAATTGGATTCCTTCCTCCAATCGTGGTACCTGCAAAATATCTTGCTAGCTATTCCTAAGGTAGAATGTTAGCTCATCACGTTCAACCTTTAAGACAATCCATCACTTCATTGACTAAGGCAAACATTATTTCAGACATGGCTATAGGAAGTTCAACAGTAGATGCTGCAAGAAGGGTTTGTCATCACACAAAGTCATAAGGCATTCATCAAACTAATAAAACATTTTAAGGTGATAATTATGGAAAGATTTAGCATAATATACTTTTTATATTAAGCATAAAAAGTTCATGTCTTGTCCCATAATCAGCACTAAATGTTTGTTTTAGCATAATAAAAAAGTAGAAAAGTGTTTGTAAAAGTATGATCTAAATGTGCCAAAAACTTGGCTCATCATTCCCCTCAACAATCTACTTGTTGGACCCCTCAACAACTATAACATTTCTTCTTTTGGAAAATTCTCTCAAATCAGCATTCTGTTTTTGTCCACACTCTCCATGCTAGAAACTCTAGAAGTGAGCTCGCATTGCCTCCAGCCTTCGCCATTTGTTATCCTCAGAATTCTTGTTATATATGTTGTTGTCCCCCTATATAGCCATTAATGGCCATAAAAGAATAGGCAGTTGCATAACCAAGGGCAACCAATTCTCCCTTTTTGTTCTGGCATTCCTCATGTATCTTTCTGCCCTTGTGGTTGCTGCATACAAGGTATTGGGAGTGTGTGGTTTTGCCTTTTTTAATTGAAATGGAAGATGTTCCCATCTGGTTTGAATGTGTAGGGTTGCAACATTAAGATCATTGTTTATAATTTGGGAATACTGAGAAAATACATCTTTTCTCAAAGGCTCAATCAGTGGCCTGGCTCTTTCATCTCTCCACAATTTATTTTAATCAAATTAAATATCCATTCCATTTCTAGATTCATTCCTCACATATAATGGCATATTGAATTCATCATGCATATGACTATCAAATTGTTCCCCCTTGCTTATCTCATTGGTGATCCGAGAGATCAGAGCATTGATATGAATATCACCAACATAACATAAGGGGTTCCATTCCTTATCCTGGGGTACAACCAAATTGTGCAAATTAAATTCACACAGGAGGTTCCTGATGTGCAAAGGTGAATCTTTGTATGCTTCATAAAATTCTTTCAAGGTATCTAAAGAAGGGTGTGTACCTTTCCAGATTCTAATGAGTTGGAAGTTCAAATATAGCTCCTTGAGGTACATTGCACAGACAATTGAAGGTGCTCAACATTGCATCAGTCATGGAATAAGCTCTACCACCTGGTTGAGAGTGTCATTTAAGTTATCAATTTATAGATTCTTGTTCTAGATTATCCTTTGTAATCTCTCAATTTCAAGTGCAAAAGTAGTCTATTAATGTTGGAGTTCTTCAAAACATGCCATTCCTGCAGCAAAGTTCCTGACATGGAGCAGAGGTCTATGATTATAGATTATTATAGGTGACCCCTATATTTCTTCAGTTACATCCACTTTTCCTTGTTCTTCTTCTCCAATTACCTCTGTATTATTTGATTGTTCAGAGTTTTTCTATCCTGAATTACCATCCTGTTGCCAACCTTCCTATTCTTCCTAAGCAGCAAGAATCTCATCAGTCATGCCCATGCTTTCACCCTCTTTTTCTGATGGAAACACAACTATTACCTCCTCCTTTGCAACACATCCCATTCCTTCCTACAATTTCTTTGCAATGGCATCCAATTCATCCAGGCCAGCTCCTTCAGGGGTACCCACAACCTCCTCAATAATAGGTTCTTCTTCTCCCAGTACAGGACTAGAAGGGTTTGAAGTTGGTGGTGCGGCTGTAGTAGCATCAAGTGATTGGTGGGCTGCCTAGTTTTGGAGCCTAGAGCTCCTCCTTATGGAAGTAGGAATTGTCTTATGTTTTTTGGAGGGTTTTGTTGCAGGAATAGAAATTTTTTCCTTTTGCTTTCTTTTTACAAGTTTACGGGTTGCCACAATGGGTGTCTTCCCTTTCTTATCCTTGGAAGAAGGCTCAAGATTTTTGATAGGAGTTTGTGTCAGTTGCTTGGAAGTTTTTTCAGAAAGAGGAATGTCATCCTGTGAATCAGATGATTCCTGAGTAGGGGAAATAGCAACAGAGGTCTAGCCTATGGACTGGGAGGTTCATTTCTTGAAGGTAAGAGGTTCCCCTCTAGGTCCAACATTTTGAATTTTAGGGTTGAAATTGATAATGAATTCCTCCCAGGTCATTCCCGATGCATCTTGAATAGATTTTTCAACAAGTAATTTAATAAGGCAGTGGTGGGATAAGGTGTTAACCCTACCCTTTTAAAATTCAGCAACACAATTGGATAGAAAATTGTAAAGGAAGTCGAGAATATTCATCAACAATCCATGGCGTAAATGAGACAAAATTTTGAAGTGATGAGAATGCAGGACTGAAAACCTACCTTCACAAGTTATTTATTTGATTATATATCCCGCCCATGACACCCAGTCCTGTGGCAGACTCATCCTTTGTGCATCTTTCTTATCTACTCGTAGAGGAGGGTCATTTGGCTGAGTAAACTCTACCCTGGCACTCTTTGCATCCCTTCCTCTAGGAAATGGCTCTCCAACTTGAGGTAATCCCGTTATCTCTGCAATTCTATCAATTGATGCATTCACCGTTATACCTCTAACTTTTGCTTCCCCTTCTTGAAATGTCCTTGTGAACTCCTCTGCAATGTCTACATCAAAAGCTTTGAACTTCAGGAAGTAATTGAGCCACCCATATTGCCTGAATGGTAGCACATGCAACACATCCTACAACAAGCTGTTATGGTTTGTAGGCTCGTTCTGAATCGACTGACCTCCCATCTCCTTAGCTCTCTGTAATTAAATTCTTTAAGCAATGCTCACCAGACTTTTCCAAACTGAACTTCCTATAACCCAATTCTATAGTACTCTGCCTCTCCCCTCAACTGAAACTTTTGAACCACTCTTCAAAAGTTGTAGAAAAATAGGGAAAGCAATTCGATCATGCAATCTTATTGATGGAGAGAGTAATCATGGATAAATGGAATACAGTTAGGTTTATTATTACAGGAAGTAAATATTGTTTCATCATGAATTGTAGATTTCAAATATCCGGGGTTTGTGATAACTGGCATGACAAAGCTTGTGGCGGAGGCAATAATGACGTGGCAAATAGTTATGACATAGAGAAACATGCTCAATCATGTGGAGAAGTAGAAGGAAATAGCAACCATATAGGAAATTTGTTTGTGCTAATAAACACTAAATTAAATGTAATAAATAAAGCAACTTAAGTAATCTTAAAGTGAAGTGGAGCTCACCTAGATAGAATCGCCATAATTACCTGATGTGACCTCCCTCTTTATTGCAATATGTGACATGGAGAAACGTGGATAATATGGAAAATGATAGGTGGATGAGGTGGCAGTAAGAGTGTGAGTGTACGGATTGCGGATGAAGTGATTGAATGGAATGGGGATCCGGTGGATGACCCCTTTATTATGACAGTTGCATGTACTTTTATGCATGGCCTAGGGAATTGAGTCGAGACTCAATTCCTTTGGTTGCAGGATCAATGGCCTCCTGCACTAATTCGAACTGGCTCAAAAATTATTCTGTGTCAATGGGATTATAGTAGAGCTTTAGGTGATTCCCATTGACTAATAGCTTGAATCAGACCTCATCAATGGTCCTCAATTGTACAACACCATTTGTGAATACTTCTTTTATCTCATATGGACCCAACCATCTAGTTTCCAGTTTTCCTTGACTGTCCTTATACTGTGAGTCATAAAGCAGAGCCCAATCTCCTGCTTTGAATTTCTTCTCCTTGATGTACTTATCATGCCACCTTATTTGCTCATTTTTTATTATTTCAGGGTGTTGCAGGGCATTGAGCTGCATGACTCTTTCCTTTTGTGTAGTTGTTAAGTCCATGTCCATCTCCAAGGTTGTTCCGAGAGTCTTATATTGAAACTCTATTGGCATCATAGCTGTTTTACCATACACCATTTCAAAAGGTATATACCCTATAGCAGTCTTCCATGTAGTTCAGTAGGCCCATATAGCTTTCGGTAACCTTGCAACCCAGTCCTTTCTATGAAAATCTATAGTTTTAGTTAAAATTGCCTCTATGTCCCTGTTGGTGATCTCCACCTGGCCATTAGCCTATGGATGATAAGGAGTTTATTTCCTATGCCTTATGTTGTATTCATTTACTAAGGCTGTTATAAGTGTAGAGGTAAACTGTGCTCCCTAATCTGTCACTATTTCGCTAGGGACACCAAACCTGGTGAATATTTCCTCATAGAGGAATTCTACTACTTTATTATCCCTAGCATGCTTCATAGGTTTAGCTTCTACCCATTTGTCACATAATCTATGCATACAAGTATGTAGGACTTACCATTTGAAGGCGGATCAATTGGTCCTACAAAATCCAGTCCCCATTTGTTGAAGGGTGTAACAATAAATTGTGGAAATAGAGACATCTCATCTGACCTCACTGGTCTTCCCATCCTTTGGCATCTGTCACATCTTCTGGTGTATTTGGCTGCATCTCTATGTAGAGTTGGCCAATAGTAGCTAATGTTTAAGATTTTCATTGTTGTCTTTTTGGCAGCAAAATGTCCACCACATGGTTCATCATGGCTTGCATGTAGTATATCATGAGTATCTTCCTCTCGTACACATCTCCTCATAACCTGATCAGGCCCTGTATAAAATGTGCAATCTGCAATCCAAGAAAAGTTAAAACTTTTCTCTACCAATAATCTATTTTCCTTAGGGGAGAATTGAGGAGGAGTTCTTCCTGCAGCCAGATAATTTGCTATATCTGCATACCATGGGTGAATGACCTTGATTGCAAATAGATGCTCATCAGGAAATAAATCCTCAATAAGTGCAGAGTCATCTTGCCTTTGAATTCTAGATAGGAAATCAGAAAACACACTACCTTTACCTAGCTTTTCCACAATTGTAATATCAAATTCTTGTATCAACAACAACCACCTTGCCACTCTTCCTGCTATTGAAATTTTGTTCATGAGATAACTAATTGTTGCATGGTCAGTATGGAAAAATATTTGATAACCTATGATGTAATGCTTGAATTTATTGAGGGCATAGATGATTGCCAACAGTTCTTTCTTTGTCATAGTGTAGTTTAGTTCAGCCCCCTGAAGATTTTTGCTTATGTAGTAGAGTGCATATTCTGTACAACCACCCTTTTGGCCTAACACAACACCAATGGCATAATCTAATGCATCAGTATGAATATGGAATGGAAGTGACCAATAAAGTCCCTTCAAATTAGGTGCTTGTGTAAGGGCAATTTTCAAATCAAGAAATGCTTTTTCACATTCCTCTGTCCAGGCAAAATTTGCATCTTTCTTTAGCAAACTGTATAGAGGACCTACTATTTGGCTGAAGTCTTTGATGAATCTTCTATAATATCCAGCATGTCCTAGAAAGCTTCTCAGTTCCTTTTTCTTGGTAGGAAAGGATAGATTAGAGATGACTTCAATCTTAGAAGGATCAACCTGTATTCGTACAACATAAATATAGTGACCAAACACTATTCCCTCTTGCATCATCATGAAGCACTTTTGACTATTTAGTGATAGGTTATGATCTTCACATCTCTATAGTACCTTCTTCAAGTTGGCTTGAGCTTCCTCAAATGTTGCACCATAAATAGTAAAGTCATCCACGTATATCTCCATGCAATCATATGAGATGTCTAAGAAAATACTTATTACCGCTCTCTGGAAAGTTGCTGGTGCATTGCAGAGACCAAAAGATAAAAATAAGTATGCAAACATTCCCCAAGGGCATGTAAAGTAGTGTTTTCCTGATCCTCTGGAGAAATTTTGATTTGATTGTATCCACTGAATCCATCCAAGAATGAGAAGTACTTTTTCCCAAATAAATTATGTAGAACTTGATCAATGAAGGGAAGAGGAAAGTAATCTTTCTTTTTTGCCAAGTTGAGTTCTCTATAATCTACACATACTCTCCATTTTCCTCCTTTCTTAGGAACAATAACTAGTGGGGAGACCCACTGACTATCCAAGATTGGGTAGATAAAGCTAGCTGTTAACATTTTCTGCAACTCTTCTTTAACAATTTCTCTCAAGGCTGGGTTGATTCTTCTTTGAGGCTGCCTAACAGGTGTGAACTCACTGTTAATGAATATGTGATTTGTGAAATTTTTTGGGTCTAAGCCCTTCATATCACCATATTCCCAAGCAAAAGATGACTTATGTTGAGCAAGCATTTTGACCATAGATTCTTGTTGCTCATTGGTGAGGTTTTTGTTGATACTCAAAGTTTTTCCTGCTGCTACCTCCACTTGTGAGGTTAACTCAACCATAGATACTTTAGGTAGAAATGGAATTTCTACCTCATGGGGTAATAAGGTGTGTAAGAAGCCAGTTGTTGTAGGATAATGAGCTGATGTAGGCAGAGGAAGAATGATCTGTAAGGAGCATGAATTTTTTTCACAATGAGGGTGTTCGGTACCATATTTATTTAGTAGGATATTGGATATTATATCTTCCTCTTCTTGTTGTGCAATGAAAGGATTTCTGGTAATCATCATTAAATTGGCCATAGAGTTCACTCTCTCCTCTTCTCCCAAATCTAGCCAAACAACCTCTCCAGACTCAAGTTGGGGCTAGGCTGGAGAATAGAGGGTAAGCTTCTTTGTGCTATACCCACTAGATATTGTCATGTTACCTAACCTACAACCAATGTAAGCATCAACAGTGGCCAGCCAAGGTCTTCCTAGTATAACAGGGTATCCCTCTAATGATGCTTTTGGAGACAAAACCATAAAGTCAGCAGAATACTCCCAAGAATCCAAGGTGACTACCAGATCTTCTACTACCCCATCAATTTTGATAGTTGAGCTATTAGTGAGCTACAGTATTGTAGGTGTAGCCCTTAGGTCTTAAATACTAAGTTTTACCACCAGGTCTTTGGTCATGATATTGATAGTTGCACCAAGATCTACTAAAACATTCTTAATTTGCACCCCACTAATATTGATCTCCACAACAGGGCTGCCTAGGTCTAAATATTTTGGGATGGTAAGTTTCTCTAGCATTAAGTCAAAGAGTTGACCTAAGACATGGACAATTTGAGGGTCTTTCTTTCTCCTCCCCGGTTTCTTCAAACATGCCTCCTTGATAGATTTTCTATAGATAGGTACTTCTTTGATTGCTTGGAACAAGAGAATTTTCACACATATATGCTTTAGTTGATCAAGGATGTCAAAGGTAGGCTCTTCTTGTTTTTCCACATTTTCACCTTCTAGCCTTTGTGGGAAAGGAGGTGACAGTTTATTGGATACCTTAGGTAATGATGGAGTCTGAATTGGCTCATTGGGTTAGACTAGGTCATTGGTATCTTCTTCTTGCTCAATCTCCTCAGATGACAATTCTAAGATTATGGGAGGAGATGGTGTGTGTAACATAGTTCTTGAATGTAAGTTGATATTATTTAGGTTGAGAGCATAGACAGGCTAATGATTGGGGTTAGTAAAATAGACTTGCTGCTACTATTGGTGGTGGTGGTTATTTGGATTGGGTGCTGCTTGAGCAGGCAGTTGGGTTAGCTTTGGATTCTGGCTTTGATTAGCTATAGGAGGTGGCATAATTGATTGTTTTTGGGGTTGTTGTAGGAAACCAGTGGGTGGATTTGACCATTTCTGGCCTCCCCTCCATTAGTTAGACTACTACCAATTCCCTTGTGGAGGCTGCCACTAATTTTGTTGTGGTGACTGCTAATTCCCTTGTGGGGATTGCCAATGGTTTTGCTGGGCATTTGGCCAAGGATTATTCCACTGAGGTTGGGAGTATGGCCCATAGTTTGGAGGGTATTGGTTCTGCCACTGACTATTATATGAACCAAAATTTTACAAAGAGTCCTGAGGCATACCTTGTCTTGGGGCCCATGGACTGTGCTGAGCAACAAAGAACACTTCTTCCTCTCCTTCAATGGTTTTGAATTCAGTAGAAAGATGTTGCACCTCCAAATTGGCCACTGCTTTGCAACTACAGTCCTTTTTTCTTTGTCTGCAGTGAGGGCAATATTCAGCTAGCATTGCCTCAGCTTCCTCTTTCTTCCTTATAGCTTGCATAATGTCCAGTTGAGTAGCTACATCATTGATGATATCCTGCTTGAAGTCAGACAAGAGATTAGTAATCTCCCCCTTAGATACTCTAGAGCCACTTCCTTTTATAGTAGAGGGTCTAAACCCCCTCCCCTTCTTTACAGTTGCTCTGGAGTAATTGAGACAAATTTTCTTGATATCATCCCAATCACTTTGGGTGACATCTCCTCCTGCCATGAGGTCAAGGGCCTCCATGCAAGTATCATTAACTCCTCTCAGGAAGAGAAGTTTTTGAGATTCCTCATTCAACTCAAGTTGAGTATTCTTCTGCTTACTGAACAAAAACCTTGACACATAATCCTCCAAGGTTTCATCCTCCTTTTGTGACATTTTCAAGATGTCATCTCCTCTCATATCATTTTCTCTATAATATTATTTATATTTACTCAAGAATAAATTCTTCATTACATCCCAAGTGGTAGCTACATTGCTTCCCAATCCCATGAACCATCTCAAGGGTGACTCTTTTAGAGTGGAGGGAAACAACTTTAGCTTGTGTGCTGAGGTTGTATAGTCATAGCTTTTGCAAAGGATGTCAAATTCAAACAAGAAGGTATGAGGGTCCTCAATAATAAGTCCATAGAACTTTGGAAGTAATGAGGCAGGGATGTTCTTGAGGTTATTATTGTCATGCATGTCAAGAATTGGAAATGGAAAAGTAGGAGTTGCCATTCTTGGTGGTGCCCTTGGATTAGCTCTTGGATGATAAATGACAAGGGCAAGTGGATTATTTGATGGGTCCTGGTTGTTAGAAGTTTGCAGATTATTCAGATGCTAAACAAGTGGGTTAAGGTCATCTGGCTCTTCAAACAGGTTAAAGCTTAGCTCTGAGAAAGAAGATGAGGTGACTAAGTCTTGGCCAGCATCCAGATATGGGTCTTCTTGGAAAAGGTCTGGTTCAATCTCTTCAATATGTATTCTCCCAGAAATGAATCTTCCAAATTAGTCTCTTCTTCTACGCATACAACAAAAATTGAACTAACTATGAAAATGCTAGAATGCAGAATTCTAAAATAGATACTTGGAATGAAATTTTGAACTCTCTACTAGCATGTCTATAATAGGTCCTTAGTTTGACACCATCCCCAACAACAACGCCAAAAATGTAGTTCTTTAATCAGCTTAATAACTAGGAACATGAATTCCTCTACTCGGGGATTGAACATCACAACCAACAGTCATAACCTGCTAAAGAACCTCATTTAATCATCAATCGAGGGACGTAAACTTGAAATAGGTCAGCACAATATATGCACTAATCACCTTTCCCAGACATGCATGATTTTCTAAGATGCTTTATATTGGAATTTGAATTACTGGAAACAACTTTATTGGATAACTTGCTTGGAAATGAAAACTGAAAGATAAAAGTACTTTGCATCTAGTGGTTGCAGGAATAGTTGACAACTCTATGTTTCTGCCAGCTGCAGGAACAATCACATTAACCTCTATGAAAGGAAGTGCAACTATTCTAACTTGCAAAATGAAAGTATGGGAAGTTCCCTAAGTGGGCCCCCTTAGGTAATGCCAAAAGTAGACAACAGATTAGGCCGAAAACTTCATAAACTTTATTGATTTGATGTAGACAAGTGCATAGCACACAATCTCTTGATTGTATTTCTAAAAACTAAAAATGTGTTACAATAGCAATCTTCCAGCCCATTCTCTGAAGGAGAATGGGCTATTTATTGAAATTGAATCCAACTACTAACTAACCTTCCCTTATAAAATGAGAAGTCTTTATTACATTTAACTAACTTAGTAAAGAGGTGGATGGAAATGAAAGAACTAAGTCAAATCAGTTCATCAGTCTTAAAGTGCCATCATCCTAGATTTATGCACCATCAAGATGCCTAAGCTATATTTCTGAAACACTCCCCTTGCATGGCGAATGAGTTGAAACTGCCTCCCTATTCTTTTGCTGCTGAACCGGTCTTCTTTGATTTGGTCTTCTATCCTTCAAGTGGGAATTGAATTCCTTCCTCCAATCGTGGTACCTACAAAATATTTTGCCAGCTATTCCTGAGGTAGAAAGTTAGCTCAAGACGTTCAACCTTTAAGACAATCCATCACTTTATTTATACATTCATTAAGCATTAAACTAAGGAAAACAATATTCCAGACATGGCTGCAGGAAGTTCAATAGTAGAGGCTGTAGGAAGGGTTTGTCATCACACAAAGTCATAAGGCATTCATCAAACTAATAAAACATTTTAAGGTGATAATTATGGAAAGATTTAACATAATATACTTTTTAGATTAAGCATAAAAACTTCATGTCTTGTCCCATAATCAACACTAAATGTTTGTTTTAGCATAATAAAGAGCAGAAAAGTGTTTGTAAAAGTATGATCTAAATGTGCCAAAAACTTGGCTCATCACATTGCTTCAAAGAGGGGGAAAATTTAGATGCTCAAAATATCCTGATTGATATCATACAATCGATCCTGATTCACTAACACCATTTCTTCTTGAATCACTTCTTTACTAACCAATTAATTGAATAATCCTTATTTAATGAATTCATCAAGTTTCCTCTTTTAATTAAATAAATCAGCTTTATTTGATTAAATCATCATCTTCTTTTAATTAAATAAATAATTTTATTTAATTAATCCTAATATTCCTCTTTGATTAAATAAATCAATTTTATTTAATTAAATCCTAACGTTCCTCTTTTTAAATAAATCATTTTATTTAATAAAGCCATCTCCTTTAAATTGAATAAATTAACCTTTATTTGATTTAAATTCTAATGTCATCTCTTTTAATTGAATAAATCAAACTTTATTTAATTAAATCTAATATCTCAAATTCCTCTCATTTTGATTTAAATATATCTAAATCAAATTTCAAATCAAACTAAATTCCATCTAAGTTAATTAAATCCTAAATTAACTCCTAACAGTAATCCTCTTTTCTCTAGCTTTTGCAACTTAAACATATAAATCAATTTATTTGATTTATTAATTCTTCTATTTCCATTCATTAATGGAATCTCTTTGGAATATTCCCTCAATTTGAAATCTCCCTCCCAAAAGGACTTGTCCTCCAACATGGAATTTATGGCTCTTACATGTCATTTTTCTTGAGCTAAGTGGCATTAACTCATCTTTCAACTCTTCCTCCACAAGCCATCTTTTGAATTTCAAAATCCACCTATATGCATTAATTTTCACATTGACCAAAATGTGCTCCACCTCTCTTCAATAAAATGTTGACAAGTGACACAATTCCAATGGGTCAATTTTAATCCCACATTCTCCCTTTTTCTCTTTTCTCCATCCTTCTTTCCTATAAATAGAGAGCTTCTCTATTGACTTGGGATCCACAACTTTAGGTAAGATTAGTATCTACAGATTTGAGCAAGTTCATCTGCCATTTTCATCCAAGTTTTCATAGTTTTCATCAATCTTAGCTAGGTTATTGACAAATTTCATCAAGGAGCACACAATCATCATCAAGTTCATCAAAGCTTTGCAAGGAATTGGTAAAGGGCTTCTTTCCACATCAAAGAAGCACCAATTTTCTCATGGGATGTTGGTTTGAATGTCGTGAACAAGATTTAGTAGCTTTAATTTTATTTTCTATCTTATTTTCTTGTTCATTGTATTTGAATGAATTGCATGGGGAATGTTTTGTATAGATTTGTTTATTAACTAACATTGGTTTGTTTGATCATGTTGGAGTAGATCTAGACCAAAAATTCACAATAATTAACAATATTGTCATTTAAGCTACATATGGTCATTCTATATGCTCATTTTATCATGTCATTCAAACGTATTCACAAAATACCAACAAAATATACATTAACTAAATCAAGAGGATTCGTTGAAGCTATTGCAGGGGTCCACATTCATTTTTCTACTCGAAATTCATTCATGTAGCTAACATGAGGATTCATTGAAGCTATTCCAAGGGTCTGTTGCCTTCCCTAATGACATTGGTATTTGCTACCTTCCCTAATGCTATTGGTTTCTACCCCTCCAAGATTCTCTTTGTTGGTATTTTTGAATGCAATAGTTTGCACACTAGACATAGTTTGATTTTGGTTGGAGATATAGGATCACGTATTTTTCTTGGTCAACGTAATTTGGATTTGTCAAAACTTCTACCTCGTGCCATTGGTTGTTGCTCCTCCAAATGCTTCTTTGATGTGCATTCATTTGGTGTTGAAAGTTGGTTGAACACACGAAGTGCATTCATTAATTCATTCCGCACCAAAAATTGGTTGAACACACAAAGTGCATTTAATAATATGGTAATGACCTCATCAACACCCCGATTCACATTCCCCAAGGATTGGTTGGGTAATGAATGAGGAACCAACAAGAAGATAGTCTCACTTATCATTCAAGTTATAAATGTGGTCTCTATCTATGGAGCTAATACACACAAGTTTTAGGGTCCAAGATTTGAAATTTAAAACCTAAACTTTCATTTTTCAAAGATTGGGGGTCAAAACTACTAATCATGCTTTGCAAGGTTGTTGCTTTAGTTTTATTTATCTTGAGTTCCTTTTCACATAGAGTGATTAGTGGGCCTAAAAAGAACTTGAGTGCTTGATTTGACATCATAAGTGGGTTTAGAATTTACTAGTGCTTGCATTGTCTTTTGGTTTTCATTTTGTTTCTAGGTGTGTATGCTCTTCTCTCATGCCATTTGGCGATCTTGAGAATTAGAAACACCTTTAGAAATTTTGTACAACTAGCCCCACATTTAAATTTTGGACTTAAAATAAACATTATGTGAGTGTAAGGCAATGTTATGGCCTTACCCTATAGTGTGTATCAGGTTATGAGTAGTCAGCTTGTGGCTACCTTAACTCTTAATTAAGTCATTTTATCAATATTATATTGTTTTTTAGTTGTTTAGGTCGGCCTTAGACTTATATAGGGTTATCTAAGTTAGCCTAGGTGATATCCTAGGCATAAATAGGTATATATAGGAGGTTGTGAGTCTTATTTTATCATGTTGAGTATTGTTCTTATTGAAGACTATTGGAGGTATCCCCCTCGAAGTGGATTAGGAGGTTGCCCCCTCGAAGTGGCATATTATTATCAATTCTTTTCAGCATATTTCATATTATATTCTTCTTGTGCAAGTTATTTCATTACAATTCGTATCAGAGCATGATCTTGGCACCAGAGAGGCAAGGTTTTTTTTCTCTGTATTGAAGGTGTTTTTGGGAAGAGCATATCTTTCTGATTTTAGCGAATTTGTTTTTTATTTTTAAAGGGTTTTCGAAGACCATATTAAAGAAGCTTCAGTAAAGAGTTTAGAGGAATTGGAGGATATTTGAGTGAGTTATTGAAACATTATGTTTTCCCCAAATATCACTCTCAAGGGTGAAAATAAGCTTATTTCTTGGAGATTTTTCTAGGGGAGAGGTAGTTTGGCCTTAGTACATTATAGTAAAAATTTCAAAGAATTTAAATCTCATTTGAATGCTTTATTTCAAAATTATTGGTTCCCATCATGTTAGGGCCTGCAACAAGGGGCAAAAAGAATGTTGTAACACCAGGGAAGACTCCTATTAAGGATGGGGTAAAAATAGAGGATATTAATCCTAATGAGGAAATAAGTAAGAAAAAGGAAGAAATTTCCTCAATAAAGATACATATGTGTAACCTAAGAGGAGATATATCATACATATGAAGCATGTTAAGTGAATTTATGAATGGACCAAGAAGGGAGGTCTCAAGAAACCAAGAACCAAAAGAAGAAGAAGAAGCAAAAGAAGAAGAAGAAGAATAAGAAAAGGAAGAATAAGAAGAATAAGAAGAATAAGAAGAAGAAGAAGAAGAAGCATATGAAGAAGAAGGAGAAGAAAAAGTAGTAGAAGAAGAAGAAGAAGAAGAAGAAGAAGATGATGATGATGATGAAAAAAAATAAAAATAAAAAGACAATGAAGTGAAAGAAGAAGAAGTAGTTCCTAATCAAGCTATTCAACCAATGCAATGGTACCATGTAATATTCCTCGCCTCTTTCTCTATGGAACATCAAAAGGTTTGAGTAAAGGAAGAACGCATTCATCACCATTAGGAGCTTGATGTAAAGGGAAGACACATCTTGGAGTTGAAGACACACATGAAGAAGTTGGGGATATCAACAGTTCTAAGTTACCTCATTATAAGGAAATAGTTTCTATTATATGAAGAAACTAGTAGTAGAAAAAGAAGTAGAAGTAAAAAAAAAAAGAGATGAATTAGAGGAAAAATAAAAAAGTTAGCATTGAGGAAAATGCTTTTGTAAAGAGGAGGGAAATGTTATGCCCTTACCCTATATTGTGTATCAGGTTATGAGTAGTCAGCTTGTGGCTACCTTAACTCTTGATTAAGTCATGTTATCGATATTATATTGTTATTTAGTTGTTTAGGTCAGCCTTAGACTTATATAGGGTTATCTAAGCTGGCCTAGGTGATATCCTAGGCATAAATAGGTATATAGAGGAGGTTGTGAGTCTTATTTTATCATGTTGAGTATTGTTCTTATTGAATACTATTGGAGGTATCTCCCTCAAAGTGGATTAGAAGGTTGCCCCCTCGGAGTGGCATATTATTATCAAGTCTTTTCAGCATATTTGATATTATATTCTTCTTGTGCAAGTTATTTCATTAAAGGCAAAGGTGTTGTGTATGCTCTCCTTGCGCTTTGTGTGATCTTGGATGATCAAAATCAACATCCTTTTCTTGATTTTGTCACCTTTAGAGGGGCCTGCCTTGCAAGAGGGAATGAATCCAACCAGTTTTTCATTTGGGCCGGTATATAAATAGATAAGACTAAACCGTCAAGTCCTCATGGTGGTCTTTTCCCTTACTATACAGTGTCACTTGAAATAGGGTACCTATCGTAAAATGTATAAGAGCCCCTAGTAGATTGATTAAAGCCTGAAGTAGCTTGATGGACACTTGCGGGGAGCCATGTCCCAGAGTATTCACAAATAAGCTTTGTTATAGTGGCTAAAATACCTTTCACTTGCTAGCGTAAGAACAATGATTCTGAAGCCGCCCCACGTCTTTACTAAGCATGTATATATGAAGAAATTCCTCTTTGAGGAATTGATACTTAGTGAGCCTGAAAAGTGAGTGCCATGGAGGGGAACCAGTGCCACCAAGTCTCTAACTGTCTACCTTGTTTAAGTGGTTGGATAAATCCGAGTGGGGATCTAGCGAGTGGTATCTCTTGAGAATCCTAGGGTTGTACAAAGTGCTTTCAAAGTGTTTTCCATTTCACACCAAGATCAAACTCAAAACATTGTGCTTTATGTGTGTGTCTTTCAAACAAACAAGCAAACAAACCTTACACTTGAAAATCACAACATTTCATAACTTTAGACCAAGAAAAATTTCCAAAAAAAACAATCAAAATCAGGTCAAACTCTTGCCAAAATTAGATTCAAACCTTTGAGAACCATTTCCAGGCCAATTTCTTGTGATTCCTATTTAAAACCATAAACTTTCTCAATTCACCTTGCATATCATCATTCCATTATTAACTCACCATTTTAGGTACCTTATCATCCTCATTACTTGCATATCCTAACATTGGATTATGCTACCTTTTTCAAAATTTTAAGCTTGACACCTTGTAGATTTTAGGATAGAAAAACTATCTATACCTTGGCACAAATCATCGCTTCAACAAAATATTTTCATTTGACCAAGTCACTTTTTAACTTATTCCTTTGTCATTTTGGTGATAATTTCCTACTCACAAGTCTAGTTGGGAAGCTCACCTTGTCACTCTTTTCACTTGTCCTATAAAAATTCCATTTGACAATCCTATTTGATACATTGGTTTACCCTTGGATAGTTAGTGATTCTATTCCTATATATTTCAAAAGTGTTTTAAGCCCTCAAGTTCACTATAGGTATCCATCACCTCTTAGTCATTTACATCCTTCATACCATAACATTTTAGACCTAAAAGAGCATTATCATACACTTTAGACTTCATAACATCCAATATTATCATTATCACTTTTAGTCCTGTTGCATATATTAGACATCTTTTATCCCGAAACATACAAAAAAAATAGTTGCATTGCATTTAGGCATACTTATTTCAGAACAAAAAAAAACCAAAAACATAGGCTTAGTCTCATATATTCCATCTTCATTTTGAGCAAGCCTTATATGGTTGAAAATAGATTTCAAAATAAACGTTGAGCAATGGATCTCTTTCATGACAATGAGGACCTTTAAAATTAGACTAGCACCATCAACTTTGATAATACGACTAATGATCTTCACAACAATACCAACCTTGAAAGTCATGACCATGTCAATATGGGGTTGACATCTTATCAACAACCAAAGACACAAAATCCTTTTGAATAATTCCTTGTTAGAGATGAAGATGGCAATGTGTTCATAGAATAATTAGAGGTTGTTGCAAAAACTCCCAAAGTAGCCTCTCTTGTGGACAAAATTGTCATATTGGACCATCAACGATATTTAGCCAAACTATTGCATGAAGGAGTTAAACTACCTCAAGGATTTGATTTCAATACCTTATGTGCAACAACGTCACCCAATGACAACACACAAACAAACCCAAGACAATATACACCACAACTTACAATTTCCATACCCATTGGAACAACAAGCCCAAATACTACAACTACCAACACTTCATCCATATTTGTGACACAATCCATGTGACAAACCATGACACAAACTACATCACAACCATTATTCACAACACAACCCTTTGGCTCAACATTTACTCCCTTTGGGTCATCATCTTAGGCCATAAGGGCATCCGCATCTAACATCCTTCGTAGAACTAAGGCAAGATGGGTTCTCATCCAAGGACCTTAATCAAACACAAACAAAATGTCACAAGGACCTCCATCAAACACAAAAACCATGTCACAAGTTCCTCATATCAATACAAACACCTTGCAAGGACAAACCATAAATTCCCCACATAGTCAAAATACAAACACATAACATGGTTATAATCCTTTTCAACAAGGACAAGGATAAAAATGACACAACCTATTAACATATCATATGGATACACACATGGATCCTTTTTTGGCAACCAAAATATACACAGACAAAACACCTAGTAAATGCAACATAGCTCAACCACTTCTCACATCCCAAATTACACATCATATTCATACTCATGAACACAATCAAAATCCACCACATACCCACAATGTTCTAAACCAAAACATGTCATCTCAAAAAAACATGGGACCACACAACACAAATATGGGACCTCATAACAATGTTACCAACAATCCCACAATAGATGCATTGACTTCCTAGTTGGCTACCCTACAAAAGAAAGTGGAAGGGATGCAAGTGTCAAACAAGAAAACCTACTCATCACATGATTTACATCCTTACCAATATGACACTAGCATATACATGCATCCTTTCCCTCCTGGGTATGTCACCCTACTTTCACCAAGTATAAGGGAAAGAGCAATCCTCTTGAGCACCTACGAGAATTCACCACTGCTTGTGTGGATGTTACATACGATCATTCCTACCTTTTGAGACTCTTCCCTAGAAGTCTTATTGGGCTTGCACTTGATGGTTTGCACTGGTACCCAAAGGGTATATAAAGTCATGGGACGATCTTTCCAATAAATTCATGGAGAATTATGCTTAAAATATTGAAAATGATATCACAATTGCTACCTTATGCCACTTGACACAAGATGAAGGAGAGCCCTCTATTGATTTCTTCCAAAGATGGCGGAGTATGGTAAGTCAATGTCTTGAAAAAAAAAAAGTGGACATGTTCATAGAAAACCTCAACCCAAATTTGAAACACCCTTTGCAAGTACATTGTTGTGCCACATTTGTAGACATAGTTGAGGAATGCATGACAGTAGAAAAGGTCCTAATCGCCCAAGGTGAAATTACACATGGAAATAAAAACACACACAACCAACAAACCTCTAATGAAAAAAGAAAGTTTTGGTCCCACAATAAGAATGTAAAAAATGATGGAGTCATAGATGTGAAACCTGCGAACAAAACAAGACACACATAGACTCTTAAAGCACCCAACATGAATAACAATACAAATAATTTAGTACAAAGTAATCAAGAACGAGGACCTCTAAGACAACTAAGGAAATACCCACGAAGACAATACACTCCTTTACCAAAACCAATCAATTTTTTCCTTAAGAAGCTAGTACAATCAAATGTCATACAATTCCAAGAGCACAAACCATATGACCCAGGATAGTTCAAACCATCTTGGTGGGATGACAATGTCTTTTGTGAGTACCACAACATCAAAGGGCACAAGACCTCATCATGTCATCAATTGAAGAACATAATCCAAGACCTAATTGAAAATGGTACTATCAAGGTCGAAGGACAACAAAAAACCTCCAATCAAGACCATACAATCTTCAAGAATCCACTACAAGACCATGTTTTGGGAAAGCCCTCCACCTTAGGCTGGAAAACAAACAATTAGGCCAATTATACCAGGAATGCCTTTGATTACTCAAAGATAATTGATCACCTCTATGTTGCTGATGACTATGTCAACACAATCACCATTAAAAACTTTCCTAAATGTGTCATCACTATCCACAGGGCTAAGGTTACTTTATTTGATCCTTCTTCAAAGCAACTACAATCCAAAGACTAATATAATCTTATTGACCACTTGGGCAAGATACCCACATACATTTCTATCCTCGAGTTGTTACACCTATCACCTAAACAAAAAGCTATCCTCGATAAGGCTTTGAAAGTAACCTCTTTTCCTACTAACCTGGATGTCAACCAATTTGAAACCATGATTGGATACTTGTCTAATTGACTCCATGTCTCCTTTTCCAACAAAGACTACTCTACACAAAAGAATAACAATAATGACCCATTGCACCTTGAAGTATTTGTCCATCAACACAAGGTCAAACGAGTCTTGGTAGATGGTAGAGCTGGACTGAAAATTTTCAGTTTAAAATTGGTCAAGGAATTGGGCTATTCTAGAGCATGTGTAGACACAACCAAAAGTATTGTAAATAATGCCTATGATGATGAAGAACGCTCTTCCAAGGGTGTTATTACACTCCCTATCAGAGTTGGACCCGTAGTTATGGACACCACATTCCAGGTCTTGGATCTTGACCTCCCATATAACCTTCTCCTCAGTAGGCCCTAGATTCATGCCATGAAAGTCATTTTTTCCACCTATCATCAATGCTTGAAATTTTCATATAATGGCACCGAATTCATGATCATTGGTGATCCTGATCCCTTCCGATATTACACTAGTTTAAGGGGAATTATTGAAAGCCAGGTGCCTATCAATCGAGAAGATTTTGCATCTAGTTATGTCAATCCCTCCACCCTCATTAAATCATCCACTTCGAAAACCACATCTACCGACCCGAAAATCAATATCCAAGACAAAGGTTGTGGCGAGTATAAAATGAATACTGCCTATTGCATCACAAAGCTACTTAAGTCTCTCAAGTCTTATGGTAGGCCTTGCTTCAAGATGGAACCCAAAGTTGTCATTAAAGTTCCTCCCACCACCACCTTCACAAGGTGGGGAGAGTTAAAAAAATAAGACATTGAGGACATTTCAACATGGATTTACAAAGATGAAGAAGATTTATCACCACTACCAATAGAAAAATATGGCAAAGGTTTTGAGCTCATGAAACAAAAGGGTTACGATGGATCAGTGGAGTTGGTATACATAAAATTAGAAAGACAGAATCCTTGATGCCTCTTAAGCAACTGAAGAACTCAGGGTTAGGGTTTGTACCAATTAAAATGGGTGCTACAAGTACTAAGGTGCTTTCAAACAAGGATGTGAGCGCTTTAAAAGATGTTGAGACATCTTAATACCTTATTGACATCTACTATGGTGACACTGACTCTAATGAATATGAGTGGGAATCTTGCACCACTAGTGACTATGAGCTTGATCACGGCTTTCAAGAGTTTGACATTTCTCGCCCATCCTTTAATAACCTCATGGATATCAATATTCATGTTGACTCCTTTTATGAACCTAACCCACCAAAGACCATAAATAGAAAAGCATGGATAGAATCCTTTTGAGATCTTGATAATACCTCTATTTTTACCCTATAATTTTCTTCCCCATCCTTCACTAACACTGATGATGGAATCTCCCTCGTTTACCCAAAATTGATCGATTGGGACCAACAAGATCCGACTACCTTTGACATATTTGAAAATGATGAGGCATTACTAAATTTATGGGACTACAAGAGGGAATACTACATGGGGACCATAAGGCTATCTTAAATATAGATCTTGATGTTGCAACATATTTTAGAGAGAATATCCCACTCTCTAGTCACAAGAATGACAAAAATAAAACAAAAAATGAATGGTCTTTAGGTGAAAACTGCAAGGTGCCTTCTAACCGAGCAAAAGTAAAAAGAGAGGATGTATTTGAGGGAAAAAACCCCTCTGAGGCACCCGAGGATGGAAGGTTGAAATTTATCTCAATCACTCAAGACATATCCCTGATGTTGATCAAAGATGTAATGGAAGTCAACATCAGTACTGCAAATAATCCTAAGACCATTCTCTTTGCAGCATCCCTGACAAAAGAGGGAAAACTGAAATTTCAATAAATTTTCACCGAACGCCAAATCAGTTTTGCATGGTCTTATGTTGATATGCTAGGGTTGGATATTGAGTTGGTCCTACATCTCTACCATTGCATCCCAATTAAAATTCGTTCAAACAATTTTTTTGAAAAATGAACCCTCAAATAGCTATGCTAGTTAAAGTTGAACTTAAGAAATTATTGGATGTCAATTTCATAAGACCTATTGACTATGTAGACTAGATATAAAACCTTGTACCAATGACCAAACCAAATGGACAAATCTGTATTTGCACAGATTTTTGGGACTTGAACAAATCATGTTCGAAGAATGACTTCCCACTCCCGATATAGACATCACAATAGACCTAACGACTAGCTATGAGATGTTTTCCCTCATGGATGGATTCTCGAGACATAATCAGATTTGTATTGCCCCTGAAGATAAAAACAAGACAAAATTTACTTTCCCATGGGGTACATACTATTGGAATCTCATGCCCTTCGTACTCAAAAACTTAGGCATAACTTATCAAAGAGCTCTGACCACCATATTCCATGATCTCATGCACACATTGATGGAAGACTATGTTGATGATCTTCTGGAAAATACTTGACACGTGATAATCACTTAAGAGTCTTGGACAATATTTTCAAATGGCTAGAAGAATGTAAGGTGCCTAAATCCAAAGAAATGCATCTTCAGCGTGACATTAGGAGATATTTCGGGATAATTTTTTTCTCATCGAGGCATTGAAGTAGAACTGAAAAAAGTCAAAGCAATATTAGACATGCCTCCACCTAAATGAATCAGTCAAATCCAGATGCTACAAGGAAAAATCCAGTTGATTAGGTGCTTCATTGCACAACTTGATGATTAATTTAAACCTTTTTAGTATTTTTTACGTAAGGGAGTTCCTTTTATCTGGGTAGGCAAGTATGAGGCATCTTTTTAGTAGATTAAAGAATACCTCTTGATGCCTCCTATCTTGATGCCACCTATTGATGGAAAACCCCTAATTTTGTACATCTCAGTTTTACTACAACCGCACCGAGGGCATTGCTGGCTCAAAATAACCATGACAAAAAGGAACATGCAATCTATTATATTAGCCGCACTTTGTTTGGATATGAGCTTAACTATAGCCTAATTGAATATTCTTGTCTTGTAGTGGTTTTTCGTCATTCAAAAGTTGAGACACTACATGTTAAACCATCAGAATAAGCTTGTGGCAAAAATATATCCTTTGAAATATCTACTCAATAGGGTGGCACTAATAGGACGACTGGCTAAATGGGTCATGATACTCAGTAAATATGACATTCAGTATGTGGAATGTAGCACAATAAAAGGACAAGTCATCACTGACCAACTAGGAGATGTTCCTAGACAAGTTGATCACCCTTTGGTTTTAAATTTTTCTGATGAGTCAATATTCACACTAGACACGGGAGTAACATGGAAATTGTATTTTGATGGCTCGCATACTAAACATGGATTAGGTTCAGGTATATTATTTGTTTCCCCTCGAGGTGATACAATCCATAAACATTTTAGGATAGCCTTCTCGTGCACAAATAACCTTGAAAAGTACAAAGCCTTGTTGATAGGATTGTGTATGGCAATAAAATGAAAAATCAAGAACCTACAGGTCTTCGGTGATTCACAATTGGTCTTTCGACAAGTCAACGATGACTATGATACTAAGGATGAGAAATTGAACCCATACAAAAAAATGGTTTATAGTTTCAAGAAATACTTTGCATACATCTTATTTTTCTAGGTGCCATGTGTTTAAAATAAAGCAGGCGATGTCATGGCCACTATTGGGTCTCTTTTGGATATTCCTAAAATGTTATTGTACAAGTTCTTAGTGGAACAACTATTGGTCCCCGCTTTTGATTTCCCAAAGTCCAAAATGGTATGTGAGATTTTTGGCCCCAATCCCCCCTGGTACCAAGATATATATGACTACTTACATTCCTAGACCCTACCACCCGACCTCTCTAAATATCAGTGAAAATACTTCATTCGCAAAGTCGCTCACTATGCCATCATCAGTGATACCTTATATAGACGTAACTTTGACAAAACCTTACTCATAAACCTCAACACTAATTAAGCACAAAATACCTTGCATGAAGTACACAAAGGTATATGTGGAGCCCATTCTAGTGGTCCAACCCTAACTAAAAAGATCATGCGACTGTGATATTACTCACCTACAATGGAGCATGATGCCTATCACTTTGTATGGAAAAATCGACAATGTTAGATAGATAGTGACCTAATTCATGCACCTATGCAAGAGTTGCAACCTATCACTTCACCATTGCCCTTCACCCAATGGGGACTTGACCTCGTAGGTAAAATTCATCCCACCTCATCAAATGGCCATACATTCATCATCACTTCCATCAAATACTTCACAAAATGGGTTGAATCCATCCCTATGACATACATCAACGATAAAAAAAATCCAAATTCATCTTCAATTACATCATATGCTGGTATGGTGCCCCCCAAACCATCATCACCGATAATAGTTTTCCTTTCAAAAATCAGGATGTCCATGAGCTATGTGAGAAATTCCACATTCAACATCACTTTTCCATGCCATATTACCCACAAGGCAACAACCAAGCTGAGGCATCCAACAAGACCATAAACAAAATTCTTAAAAAGACTATTAATGACGTTGGTCGTGACTAGCATATTCAGATTAACCCTACCTTATGGGCATATCACACAAGCATCCACACAGCCACTGGCACCACTCCATTTCCCCTATTCTTTGGTTCAGAGGCTATTCTTCCTATCAAGGTTGAAGTCCCCTCCCTATGAGTCTCCATGAAAGGGCTTATTGACGATGAAGAATATTGTATATCCCAGTTGCATGAGTTGGAATTGCTTGATGAACACAAACAAAGGGCCTTGACTCACCTACAAGCATATCAAAACTTCCTTTTCTGTAGTTATAATAAAAGTGTTTTGATTAGAAACTTCGACATTGGTGACTTAGTGTTGATGGAGAATCAAAAATATCAAGCAAACGCGAGAAAACTAGAAAATTTAAGCCCAACTGGCTAGGTCCATATGCCATTACAATATCTTTTGGTTATGGTGCTTATCAATTGTCCACACTTGAAGGGGAACCTTTTTCCAAGCCTATCAACAACTTGCACCTACATAAATTCTATACATAGCTTCAAAGAGCCATGCTAAAACCATAAAAATACAAAAAATAAAAAAATCATGAAAATAGTTAATAAAAATAATCCATCCAATAGTGAAAACCACTTTGGTGGCTCTTTGGATAAGTACCATGGCAAAAACCTGGCAAACAGATGCCATGTGTATTCAATCTCTACTCTGTTGTCTACTATCACTCTACCTGGTCTTCCACCTTAATCGATAATAATGCCTTTCCCTTCTATCATATCCCATTTGACATCCATCATAAGCCATGGTCATCTTTATCATGACTTTTAAGTGGTTGGCGTCTTGCATCCTTTCTCCTCCATCTTTCGTCCATGATAAATCCTTATCCCATCCCATCCTTGATGGTTAGTCCTAGACCTAGCTGGGGGAAATTTTCTAACACCTCACTTCATTGGATTCTACACTGGTCATTAGAGGTCAACATATCCCCAAAAAAAAGACAAAAAAAAAAAATATTTGACACAAGACAAAAAAAATCAAAACATTTCAAAAAGACAAAAAAAATTCATAAAACTTCAAAAATCCAAAAAAATAAGAACATGCAAAAAACACAAAAAGATCCAAATAACTTTCAAAATCCCAAAAACAGAGTCAGAGTCAATCAAATCACTCTTTGTCATTGTCAAACTACGTTGCCTTTGTGATTGGACGTAGGCAAGGCCATTTGTTGATGTGCCCTCGAGGCATTAAGTCAAGTCCTTTCTAGGTGTGCTCAAACAAAATTTTGATTCAGTCCTTTGTCAGTGACACAAACTCAAGGGTCATTTCGAACTACGAAATCTCTAAGTGTATGACATAGGCAAGGCCATCAGTCGATGAGCCCCTAAGGCCACCTAGGTCGGTCCTTTAGGGTTCGTCGTGTCAAAATAAGTCAGACATAGTCAAACTTAGACACCTGACAGTCATTTGGACATCAATATTCAAATCGTGAACAAATAGATAACATAGTCCAATTATCCATCAAGTCAAAAATCAAACAACTTTCCAAAACAATGTCAACCTAGTCACTTTATCATCCCCTCCAAGATGCATCCTTCTTCAAATTGGACCCTATCAAAAATATCATTTTCCTTTTGGGGATGTGTCTTTCCTGACGAAAGGCTCCATCACATATTCATTGGCCTTTTTAGGATGTTTCCTTCTTGACGTCAGGCATCATCAAGCCATTGAAACTTTCAGGCTATCAAATCGTCAAATTGTCAAACCGTCACACAATCATCCTTCAACAAAGAAATATTGGCCAACATTTTGAATGGCTATTTATTTTTTTGTTCTATTTTATCTTATATTTTTATTGTTTTGTCTCTTGGTCATGTTATTAGCTACCTCAAGGATGTCCCATGAAGGATTTAAAGGTGT
Source organism: Sequoiadendron giganteum (assembly GCA_007115665.2). NCBI lineage: Eukaryota > Viridiplantae > Streptophyta > Pinopsida > Cupressales > Cupressaceae > Sequoiadendron > Sequoiadendron giganteum. Next base: position 122,272,274 of record CM021104.1, on the reverse strand, counting down.
GATGATGTCTCATGACCTTTTTTCCCTTGATTGTTGTCTTTGGAGTGTCTTGAAAAAACAACTAGGGAAGCTTAGCCCTTAGTATGAGTTATGAAATTCCCTATCTATGACTGTCTATTTTTTGCAAGTGGATGACCTTGCACACCTTGGTGTTTTTTGTCCATATTTCATATTTTACCGCCCAATGATGATTATGCAGCACCTATTATGTTATTTAGCAAAAAATTTAAGTATTCCTTCTTGATCCTAACATCCATGTCTTCCATGCTAACATTTCTTCTATTTATTTCATCCTCTAGTCTTCTCATCCATTTTGAGATCACACTCGTGTTCTTTTAGTCTGCCTTTCCTCTCGAGGGGGCATACCACTACCTCCTTGTCATCCTTCCTCTCCTAACTTTCACACTGGGGCATATTGTTGACTTTTCTTCTTTGACATAACACAATAAACTATATTAAATGCCAAATATGGGAAAAATGTAGACACATAAAAATGACCTAGGCCCTGAGTTGCATTTTTCTATGTCAAATGTCCTCCTCACATAATTAAATCATTTGATTATGTCCTAATGTCCTAATTTCTAATTATTCCTCCATGATTATTTAAATAAATAAATTACATTTATTTATTTAAATATGTCACTAACCAATCCTTATTCCCTCCAATAATTAAATAAATTTCTAATTACCATTAATTATTTAATAACATTCCCATTTGTCCTTCAATTAAATAAAATTATCAATTTAACCCACTTTTCATCCCACAAGTAAATAATTAAAACAATTATTTATTTCCTTTTTTCTTATTCACATTTATAAATTAAACCATTATTTAATTCATAAATCAAATTTCCTCCATAAATAAAATAATTGCTATTATTGTTTGATTTTCCAACTACCTCTTTTTCTTCACTATTGATTTAATTTCTTTCAATTAAATCTCAACCCTTCATTTCATTTCAAATATTTCACTAACTTTGACCTAATGTTTCCCTAACCCTAATGCTCCTCATCACATTGAATCTTGGCCTTTGATCTTAGGTTTTTGTAAACTTTTAATCTTGTCCATCCATCTTCAATTTGGAATTATTTAAAAGGCTCTCTCTCAAGTCATTTTACATATAGAGTTATTTTCAGCAATTCATTCACATATAGCATGCTTGATAACTTTGAGTATTTGACCATACAATACTTAAATATCTTTCTTGTCTTAAACATAGGTTATAGTTGCACTTCAATCTAAGGGAAATCATACAATTTGTAGCAAGATGGAGAAGGCCAATGGAGGTCATTCAATGGAGGCATGCATGAAGACAAGTGATGTTGTTTCAATATTCTTATTCTTCTTGCTTTCTTTGTGCTCTATTGTTTATTAGGATTGAGTTTATTGTGCCATTTTCAATTAACCTAGAAATTTCTCCCTAGTTATAGCTTCAACGCACTAGTAGTCATCAGTTTTGCACATTAGGTTTGTGGTAGATCTTATTGCAATCTTCTCATGAACTTACAAATCTTCACATTCTTCCATGCATCTCTTCTCATCTTTTATCTTCTATATATATCATGTGCACACTTGAAAATACAAGTTAAGTTGGCCATATGAAAGAGAATATGAAACTTGTAGCATTTCAACCTTCATATCTATTAGTAGTACACATAAAAATGATAAAACATTATTTATATTTCTCCCAAATGAGTTTCCATGACCCATACAACATCTTCAATGAATCCTTAATGATGCAGAACAAGGGTGGATTAAGCTTGAGGGGACCTAGACAAACAAGATTCCATCATTGGTTAGCTTCCTAAACTCCCACACATGAGATTTTCAATACCTACCCTTGTAATCCTTCTAGGTCTCCCTACAAATATGTTTTGATATAACTCTCAGAAGAAACGTGATCCCACAAAGATCCTACCCTTTTCAGATACCCATTTGGACATACCATGACATATCTTAAATCTGGCCTAGGTTGTTTTGGAGTGAAGGCCTCAAAACTATGCTGCTACGCTTTAGGAATAGGCCTATTAGGTCACTTTTCCAAATGATGTATACCAAATAATTCTTCCTAGACTAAAAGCACTTCACCCAGTCCTCAAACTAGTCACCAATAGAAAAATTTACTAGGTTTAACCTCAACTACACAATCCCTAACTTGTTGTTCTAACTTTTAACTATGCAATCTAGCCTAACACATGAAGACGTTAGGCTAGAAACTTGCCCAAACTCCATGAACCTCCATCCCATGCTCTAAAAACCTACAAAACATGTAAAAATCTCCTACAAAACCCATTCCACCATTCCTAACTATGATACATCCGTGGAATGGCTCCAACATTCACATTTTCATACAAAACCCTTAAAGGTAGGGTTTCCAAGGAAAAACACTTCAAACAAAGACAATTTCTGATGAAATGATCTCATAATCCACCCAAATGAAAGCTAAAACCTTGTACCAAGTCCTCCAAGAATTATCAAATCATGGCAGTACTGTACGGGTTGTATAGAAGTGCTAAAACAAAGTATTTTCACACAAAACTCAAAAAACAAAGCTTTCTTGTTCACTTTTTCTTTCCAAGATCACATCCTTCATACCTTCAAAGTATATAACATAAAACATCACATGCATCACTAAATAATAGTTACAAACCTCAATCTAAGAAAGGATCGACCACCAACCAAACATGCAACTAGGACAAATGACAAAAATAATGTTTTCACCAAATCCATGCATAAACGCCTAAAACTAATTACAAGATGAACTAACATGCCACATAAGTCTCATTAAACCTTATTCCACTCATGAAATGATCATGACTTGAAAATCTAACACTAATCCTTATTATGTAATCCTATGCCTAAATATGACAGGATGCTCTGCACCATACAACTAGTGTAAAAGATTTCAATCTCCTAATGAAACGAGATCTTGAATAGAGACACCATGCTTCTTCACATCTTCCTTTGACATCCAAGCAGAATCCTCATTGGGTAATCCATGCCACTTGACTAAATACTCATTGTAAACCTTTTGTCTAGTTCTCTTTTCTTCTCTAGTGTCCAAAATTGCTTCAAGCTTCATAGGTTGGTTGGGTGGTAGGTCTTTCACCCATGAAACATCTTCAACTTTAGTAACATAAAGTTCTTCACCTGCAATCACAATGTTCTTAAAAGGATATAAGTTAGAAACATTGAAAATGGGAGAGATATCCACTCAAGGAGGGAGTTCTATCTCATAGGAATTTTTACCATACTTGTGAACCACCTTGCAAGGTCCAATCTTCTCCATCACCAACTTGTTGTATTTACCCTTGGGTAACCTTTATTTCCTTAGGTGAGAAAGCACTAAGTCTCCCACCTTGAATTTAACATCTCTGTTCTTCAAATCTGACTTTACCTTGTATTTATCCACACTCTATCTCAAGTTCTCCTTGACCTGCTCATGGAGATCTTTCATAGCAACATAAAAATTCTCTCCATCTGAACTCCTTTTCTCCATTCCTTTCAGATCTCTCTATTCACAAACTCCCCTTGGGATGATGCCATAGAAAATTTTGAAAGGACTCTTCCCCGTGCTTTGGTTGATTGAGTCATTGTAAGAATACTCAACCTATGAAAGGATTAGATCCCATGCCTAATTGTGTTCCTTGGTGAGGCACCTTAGAAAATTTCCAAGTGACCTATTTACTACTTCAGCCTGCCCATCTATTTATGGATGGTAGGCATAGTTGAAAGTGAGGTTTGTGCCCAATTTTCTCCACAAGGTCCTCCAAAAATGGCTTATAAACTTAGCATCCCTATCTGAATACACCAGCTATGTGATATGCATCATTTGTGCTCCTACAAGATAATGAAGTGAGCCATCTTGCTAAACCTATCTACAAAAACATAAATTCTATCATACCCTCTTTGTGTCTTAGGTAGACCTAAAAAAATTCCATGTTGATTGACTCCCATGGTCTATTAGGAATGGGAAATGGCTGGTAAAGACCTGCATTAGAGCTTATTCCTTTAGCTCTTTGACACACCACACAACTCTCCAAAAAAAATTTAACATCATGCATTCTAAGCCAGAAATAAAACCTCTTGACCTGCTCCAAATTTTTGTCATAACCAAAATGTCCACTCATGTTGCCACTCTTCTTTTCCCGAATCAGATTTTCTCTCATGGAGCATTTAGGCACACATAATTGAGAACCTTTGAACAATAGACCTTCTTTTAAAACAAAATAAAAGTGTTCATTGTAAAAGACACCTCGTGACTGATTACAAATAGAAAAAACATCTTTGAAGTCCTCATCATCATGGTACATACCTTTTAAAGAATCTTCACCAACACTTTATATTTGAACTTCTTTAATCAGAATTGCTCTCCTACTCAGAGCATCAACAACGTTTTTTCCTTGTCCCTTCTTATGTTTGATTGAAAATATATATGCCTACAAGTACTCCATCCATTTCATGTGCCCTTGATTCAATTTATCTTGGGTGTTCAAGTAGCTTAATGCATGGTTGTCAGTAAACACAACAAATTCCTTGGGTAAGAGATAATGTCTCCATTTATTGAGAGACTGAACCATAGCATAAATTTCAAGATCATAGGTAGATTATTTTATTTTTGCCTCATTGAGTTTCTCACTGAAAAATGCAACTAGCCTCCCCTCTTGGCTCAAAACAAAACCTATTGCATAACCGATTGCATCACATTCTATTGTAAATTTTTTGTTAAAGTCAGGGAGTGTGAGGATATGTTGCTTAGCCACTCTAGTTTTCAATTATTCAAAACTTCTATCTACTTCCTTAGTCCGTAAAACTTACTTTTCTTCTCACCTTTAATTTTATCAATTATTGGTGAACAAATATGGCTAAAATTATTGATAAACTTCCTATAGAAGCTAGCCAAACCATGGAAACTTCTTACCTTTGTTAATGCTTTAGGAGTTAGCCAATAGAGTATGGCTTCAACATTTGTGGGATCCATCTTCTAGGCACCTTTTTCAATCACAAATCCAAGGTAGACAAGCTCCTTCTTCCTGAACTCACATTTCTTGAGATTGATCATCAACTTCTCCTCATTTAGCTTCTTCAACACCATGTTCAAGTGTTGTAAATGATCCTCTTTTGTTCTACTATATACAAGGATATCATCCAAGTACACTACCACAAATTTTCCTATGAAATTATTTAGGACCGCGTTCATTCACCTCATGAATGTGCTTGAGGCATTAGATAGTCCAAATGGAATCACTAACCATTCATACAAACCCTCATTGGTCTTGAAGGCAGTCTTCCACTCATCTCCTCCCCTTATCCTAATCTAATGGTACACACTTTTAAGGTCAATTTTAGAGAAGTAACAAGCTTTGACAAGATATCCATCAAGTATTCCATTCGGGGTATAAGAAACCTATACCTAATAGTGATCTTATTTTTATTTCTCTAGAGTCAGTACAAAGTCTCCATTCTCCTCCTTTCTTTGGTGCCAAAACAGTAGGCACAACACAAGGGCTCAAGCTCTCCCTTATCAAACCCTTATCCAATAGTTCTTGTATCTAATTTTTAATCTCCTCATTTTGTCTTGGGGTCATCTTATATGCTTCCTTGTTGGGTAGGCTTGCACCCAGTATGAGATCAATATGGTGGCTCACATCTCTAATAGGTGGCAAAGAGTTTGGAAACTCCTTCACCACTATGTCTTCATATTTATCTAAGAAGATTTGCACTCCCTTTGGTACCTCTTTTCCATCTGTTGCTACATCTAAAACAAGCTTACCAACTATGGCATAACCAATATTCTCCTCTTCTACATCTTTCAAGAACTTTGTTTCCTTCACTATCATCACACTTGGCCCTTCATGAACAACACCATTATCTTCTTGTAGAGGGGTGAGGGTGTATGAAACTCCATCCTTCTCAATCACATACACATTCTTTTATCCATCATGCTTGGCCTTTCTATCAAATTTCCAAGGTCTTCCAAGGAGTAGGTGGCACACATCCATTGGAATAACATCACAAAGGATCTTATCCTTATAAGAACCTATGTTAAATTCAACCCAAACTTTCTCATTAACAAGCACTTGTTTCCCTTTGCTAAGCCATGAGATCTTATAAGGGTTTTGATGAGGATTTATTTTTATCTTAAGATTTTCCACCATTTCCAATGATACTATGTTGTCAGTTGAACCGAAATCCACTATCACCTTGCACACTTTTCCTTGAGACTTGCATGTTTTCTAAACTAAAGCCTTTATTTGAGGGGGTTCCTTGCTGGTTGGTACCTTAAGTAAGGTCCTTCTAATCATCAAAATTTCTCCTACCTTTGGGGTAGCTTGTATAAATGGTGAATTCACACTCTTAGCATCCTCCTCTTTCACTAGTTGATTTCTTCTTTCTCCACCATGTAAAATTGCATTTTTTTTATTAGGAAATTTCCATGTTGGATTCCCATACTGATTGCAGCTATAACATATTCTAGTGAAGGTATTAGAGTCTCTTCCTTGACCATTGAATCTGCCTCTTCCATTAGGACTTCTCCCTCTAAAACTTCCCTTTGATTCACTATTTGTGTCTTGATTTACACTTTTTTCTCCTTGGTCTCTTTGTCCTCCTCTTCCACTAAAGGTTCCTTTGCCCCTAAAGCTCTTTCCTCTTCCCCTTGACCATTTTTCATGTCTTCTTTTGATCTTGTATTCTACCTTAGTGGCCATTTGAAATCACTCCTCTATTGTCCTAGGCATAGTGATAATTATCTCATCTTGGATATTGTATCTCAGACCGTTCAAGTACCTTTTCACCTTCTCTTTTTCATTATCAATATCCAAACCTTATAGTCATCTTGTGAAACCCCTCAATATATGCTGCCACATCCATTTCTTTTTGCCTCAAGTTTTGTAGCCTTCTAAACACTTGAATCTCGTAATTTGTAGGTAGGAATTGGATTTTCACTTTAGCCACCATCTTATCCCATGAACCAATCTTTTTCTTACCATTATGTATCCTCTCTTCTTGTATGTAATTCCACCATGTCAAAGCTGGTCCTTTCAACTTGGTTTTGACAAATTTGACCTTCCTCTCCTTTTCCACCTCTTTGTATTCAAAATAGTTATCCAAGGCATCTATCCACTCTATCACCTCTTCACCACTCATATTACCACCATACATTGGTAGTTCCATTTTCACTTCATTAGAATCTCCCTTTGCAGTCTTGAGCACTCTCAGAAACTTCTTTTCTTTTGGATCCAACTCCTCTTGTAGATCTTGAGTGGGGTTCTCATTTTCCTCTTCTTTCTCATCTTCAGGGTCACTCTCATATGCAATACCATTACCTCTCTTTTATCTAGCTTCCATTGCTTCCATCCTCGCTAACACAGCTTCTTGAGACTCCCTTAGGGCCTTAATCTCCCTAGAAACTATTGAACCACCTTTTGGAGGCATTTTGTTTGCTCAAACTGATAATATTATTTGCTTCAATACACTACTTTCTCCCAACCGATCAAGAGCCTATGCTTTGATACCAAATATTGTACAAAAAGGGTGGATTAATAATGATGAAACCTAGAAAAAAAATATTCCATCATTGGTTAGCTTCCTAAACTCTCACACATGATATTTTCAATGCCAACCCTTGTAATCCTTCTAGGTCTCCCTACAGATATGTTTTGACATAACTCTTAAAAGAAATCTCATCCCAAAAATATCCTACCATTTTCAAATACCCATTTGGACATACCATGACATATCTTAATTTTGGAATAGGTTGTTTTGGAGTGAAGACCTCAAAACTATGTTTCTACGCTTTAGGAATAGGCCTCTTAGGCCACTTTTCCGAAGGAAGTATACCAAATACTTCTTCCCAGACTCAAAGAACTTCACCCACTCCTCAAACCAGTCACCAATAGAAAAATTTAATAGGTTTCTTCAACTACACAATCCCTTAACTTGTTGTCCTAACTTTTAGCTATGCAATCTAGCCTAACACATGAAGATGTTAGGATAGAAACTTGCCCAAACTCCATGAACCTCCATCCCATGCTCTAAAAACCTATAAAACATGTAAAAAAATCCTAAAAAACCCATTCCACCATTCCTAACTATGATACATCAGTAGAATGGCTCCAACATTCACATTTTCACACAAAACCCTTAAAAGGTAGGGTTTCCAAGCGGTGTAAGAAAAAAACACTTCAAACAAATACAATGTTTGATGAAATGATCTCAGAATCCACCCAAATGAAAGCTAAAAAATTGTACCAAGTCATCCAAGAATTATCATATCATGACAGTACTATGCGAGTCGTACAAAAGTGTTGAAACAGTGTATTTTCACATAAAACTTAGAAAACAAAGCTTTCTTGTTCACTTTTTCTTTTTCAAGATCACATCCTTCATACCTTCAAAGTATCTGAAACAAAGACATCACATGCATCACTAAATAAAAATTACAAACCTTAGATCCAAGAAAGGACCGACCACCAACCAAACATGCAACTAGGACAAATGACAAAAAGAAAGTGTTCACCAAATCCATGCATAAATGCCTAAAACTAATTACACGATGAACTAAAATGCCACATAAGTATCATTTGACCTTATTCCACTCATGAATGATCATGACTTGAAAATATAACACTAATCCCTATTATGTAATCCTATACCTAAATATGATAGGGTGCCACTTAAGCTCCACTCAATCTATAACTAGTGGTGCACACCATCAACATATCTTAGTCGGCCTCAATAAAACATAAATTCACAAAATGACTTGAAAAAACTATGTGGTATTGGAGACAGGAAATATATTCATGCACTTCATACCTTACATAGTATGAGACACATGGAGTGTCCACCCAAACTCATACAACTGAATTTCACAGCCTTCTACTAGTGCAAGTATCCAAACACTTGTTTTGATGAGGATTAAGCATGTGGAACCAACTGTATCAATCTGTCTCTTTGAAAAATAAACATAGGAAGAACCAAAATTACTTGAAAATTCTATATAGCATACTTTAGACACTCATGAGAATATCCTCAAAATTGCTTGGCCAAACCTTCAAGTACAATGGAATGCAAAGTATTTAGCAAGCCTTTAGAACCACTTTACTCTGCCTTAACACAATTCATTACTCTATCACTTCTAACTTTCTTTGTAGAAAGATGATTGATATGTAATTATGAATATAACACCTTCACGTGTCTAAAAACTTAACTTTAAAACCGCAAGAAAAGAACATTCTCTGCAAAAGGATGTAGACCAAAATATAGTGTCTCTACCTTAGAATATATACTGTGAATGCCTTGGACTAAACTTCTATAATTTTTCACTGAGTGCAATACACCAAAGTGGAAAAATATCAAGACATGTGTACCCACAACTGCATCATACTTAGGCAACAAATTGACCACTAGTCTTCCACATCACTATATTACTGACCTGCATCATTAGATATCTCCGCACACTAACAATCTCCAAAGCATGTACAACCTAAAGCACACTATTGACATCAATGAAAATTAATCTTATCAAGCTGCAACACCTCCACTATCGAAGACATTACTAACATTGACCTAGGGCACATTGACTTAAAGGACATTCATGAAAGAAAATTCAAAGATTGAAAATAATTGCCAACTCAGGATTAGCCTATGTTGATAGAAAAACCTTGGCTGAAGTCTAAGGTTCAATATTCTATTATATGTAGTAAGCGTCAATATGATAAAAAGGAAAAAACTAGATATGAAATATGTATAAACCAAATTATACTAAATTATATACATTCACATATATACATATAACATCATTTATTAATATACTTTCATGGCTTATAAATGTATTATAATTAATTCCTCTTGCTTTGTTCTTCCCTATAATTCTCCTTATTCTCACATATATTTAATTCATATGAATCCACATGATTCCACACTCTTTTCTCTCACTTTTCCCTTCTTTATATAGCATCTTAATGTCTTTTCATAATGTCTTTCAATCATATCCTTTCATAATAACACTTAATTATCTTATTCCATGAATTTCCTTTTTCTCTATAATATTTTACACTTTTATAACCTATTTCATCATATTAGAGTTATTTTAAGGCTATTTAAGTGGTATATAATGGATCTAAAAATGACCCAAATGAAATATGAGGTTCCTCAAAACCCTTTATATCCTACCAACATTCTCCCTAGGGATAATTTAGATTGTCTTGTCCTCAAGATAGCCTACTGAATTCAATTGTATCCTTCAAGAGTTAATCATGATTGACTTTCTTTCCATGGTTCTTCATCTATGTGAGTGTAAATTTGTAGTACACCTCTTCATTTTTGTGACATGTTTCCATTGTAATATTTTCCGTTATTATTTACTTATGAAGTTATATTTTATGAAACCCCTTTATTTATCTACCCATCCTATTTCCAGATTAACAAAATTATTTTCATCTTTACCTTGATTTTATCAACAAATCTAAGTTTATATTGCTTTTTCCTTTGAGGTGTTATATCTCTAGTGATTAATATCTTATTTCTTTCTTCCACTTCCACCTTTATGTTCCTTGGTTCATTTTCCATCCCTTTTAGACCAGTTTTTTTCATGTGTAGAAGATAACAAATTTTTGGTGGCATCCCTATTATTCCTTGTAGCATGAACTTGACAAGTTCCCAATTATTTTAACATCTTTTGGTGTCATCTTGAATTTATTCCTCCTAATTCTACTTTGTTCCTTTTTGATTGAGAATGTGATAAGAGTTTGGATCCTTTTGTGTAGTTGATGTGTCTTCTCACCCTAATAAAACAAGTTAAAGAATGTAAAATAATATTGTTTTAGCTTATCCTAGTCCTTTTTTTTTCCTTTCTTTTCATGATGTATATACCATGAATGATGACTTTAAATTCCAATAAAAGAAGTTGAACCATATTATTATTTTTGTTTCTTCCCTTTTACTCAAGATTTATCAAAACATTTAATATGTTTAGTGGATTGTAAGTTCATTTAAAAATAGGCATCTTTTGCATTAGCCATTCCTTCTTTACAAATCTACATTTAATTGCAATATCTAGGTTTCTCCATGTGAGGATTTTTTCTTCATGGGTTTTCCACCATTTGCTACATTCTTTATCAAAGTAACATCTATAGCTGTCATCTTAATCTCCTCAAAGGATTCTTCTTTATTCATATTCCCTAAATAATTATCAACATCCCCAATTCCA
>CM021104.1:122213440-122260961 GCA_007115665.2 Sequoiadendron giganteum | reverse complement strand
TTACAATTACTCCATACTATTTTTTATATTTTTATCATATGTATTTTCCACTCTATTTCATCATTGTTTTCACTATAGGCACTACCATTTATCCCATATTTTATATTCCTTTCTTTTTCCTTGCCTTCTTGATATACATTCTTTATTTTCCTCAATATAAGTGGAACTAGGGATGAAATGTGATGATCCTCATGTGGTCTCTTGATATATAGGGGATTGCATCCTTTGGTATTTTTTCTCTTCTAATCTTTATTACTTTTCCCTTTATTTAAAAATTTTCTCACTTTTATTTTTATTTCCACTTTTATATCATAAGAATAGAATATGTTTCCATTTTGTAGGGTTTCTCCACATTTTCCTTGTGATACATCAATTCTAGGGACCCTTCCTTTTCTCTACATATATTTATTTATAGACCCTTCGACTTTCTCTAATTCCTTTTCAATAGCACCACCATTGATGTGTTAAACAACATCCTCCTTGGTGTGCTCTAATTCAATCCTGAAACACTTCTTCATATTTTATGGTTCTCTATGCTATGGTCAATGATTCTACCAATTGGTGATCTCCCAACATTTTTTTAACTACCTCATTCCTTCTCTTTCTTCTTTTTCTTCCTCTAATTTGTTTTCTATATCTCATTTTTTCTACTGCTTTGTTCATCTTACATCCAAGCTTATTTATTTTATTTCCCAAGAATTTTCCCTAGTTTGGTTTTATAAATGATGTCTTTTTGGATCTCATCCATTCTCTATGACATCACTTTAGTGCCTTGTTCCTTGAGGTTTGGTGCTTATTGTATGTATTACAACTTTTTCATAATAAATATTTTCACCACAAATAATTAAAAAAAAACTGTCTTTTTTTTACTTCTTGTCAAAAAAATTATATTTATTTGTTTCTTTGGCATGATCTCCCTTCTTATTTAACAACAACCAAGGTTCCAATGAAGAAAACAAATGTTGATATAGAAAAACCTTGACCGGGGTCTAAGGTTTAATATTTTGTTATATGTAGTAAATGTTGATGTGATGCAATACAAAGGGAGAACTTAGATATGAAATAAATATAAACTAAATTATACTAAATTTATATTCATATATACACACATAAAATAATATATTAATATACTTTCATGGCTTATAATTGTCTTAAAATTAATTCTTCTTTCTTTACTCTTATAATCTCCCTTATTTTAACATATATATAATTCATATGACTCCACATGATTTCATGCTCTTTTGAAACACTCGTATCTCTCACTTTTATCTTCTTTATATGGCCTCTTAATAACTTTTCATAATTTCTTTCTAACACATCCTTTCATGATAACACTTAATTATCTTATCCCCAAGAATTTTCCCTTTTTTCTATAATATTTTACACTTTTATAGCTTATTTAGGCATCTTAGAGGTGTTATACGACTATTTAAGTGGTATATAATGGATATATGGGTCTAAAAATGAGCCAAATCAAATATGAGGTACCTCACAACCCTTTATTTCTTGCTAGTATTTCACATAGATTCCCCTACCATTATTTAAATCACAGAGTTGATTTTGTCTTGTGCACATAGATTTGACACAAACAAAAGAACATCAAGAGACCTAGTGGGGAAGATTATTTTGGATATATCCCCTACAGTGATAGTCCATGTTTTCTATTTTTTATTTAGAGAAACTTTGACAAAATTAATAGAGTATAGATATCAAGAATCCTTCAAAAAGGATGAGGATGACCATGTAAGGCATCTAAATAGATCTTGGTCAATGAAAGAAAGAAAGTTAATCACCAAGATCCCCAAGAACATCTCAAGATTAGTCACTTTACTAAATATAGTAATGTGAAAAATAAATTATAGGTTGTGTCGCACTTGTATGTATTAGGCTATAAACATGATCTTGAAAGATGTAGAGTACATTGACTAGGCATAGTTAGTGAGTGACGACTTACAGGTCAATAGATCACTACTATCCAAACAACAAAGAAATTCATAATGACATCACATATCATATATCTATTGGAAAGGCAAGCCACCTTATTAGGATTGAACACAAAGGTAGTATTAGAAGAAAGGGTTAGACAATAAAGAGTATGGGAGTATTATGCGTAGCTAATATATAAGGAATCAAAAAATCATTTCAAGAGGGTTAATGATTTGCTTTCATTTTTCTTATCTTGAAAAAGCTAGTTAGGGATGATACAATAAGAATTTATGTTGATACAAAATAATTTATACTTGGATGAGGACATTGTTTTATCCAATTCCCCAACTATTGATATATCAAAATAGAAGATTTTTCTAGAGCACCATTCTTGCTCCCTATATTTTTTAGCAACAATGTTATATTTTTTTGAATTCTATAGGTTTATTATGGAGGTATATAATAAATTTAAAAAGAAACATAAGTTGAGATTAAAATTTCATTTTTATTGGGCTGATATATTTTTTCCTCAGTGGTATGTGTTAAAGCTTCTAAAGAGGAATTATCCTCCATGAACCTTAAGTTATATCATGTATGGTTAGGCTATGATCTTGAACACAAGGTGGAAATATTTTTTGAAACTAAATATAGGAATAGGGAAAATATAGAAGACCTTGGGATAGATTTTCAAAATGATCATGATATAAATAAAATAAGGTTCTAGAGACTAACCTTAGAACAAATAGAAATGAAAAATGGGGAAATAATTCTGAAGGATCTTACGGATAATGGGAATACACTAAATCCCATTTTCGATCTCCAAAATTTTGATAGTGTGTCTTTACCTTTAATTAGCTAGATCGTCTAAGAAAATTATAACAACAAGCTCACCCCAAATAGTCAAAAGTGGAAATTTCAACACCATCTCTCTTTAGCAAGAAGCTTGGGACAATAGAGCTTGAATATAATCTTCCTCTTTAGAGAGAACTCCTCTAGAAAGGACACAATTAAGGACACCAAATTCTATTGTAACATCAAACTCAAAATCAAAGGGATATGATAAGGAGGAGATTAGGATTGAAATTAAGGAGTTGGTAAAGAAATTTGAAGAGAGGAGAAAAAAAATTCGACTCATCAATCTCCTCCTAGTTAAATAGAGTCTTAACATGAGACTATATTAACTAGTTGAATATTTGAAATATGTCAATGTTCAAATGGAATAACAAGAAATATCTAAGGGGTGAGTTTCTCAATAGGAATAGAGTCCTAAAATTACTCAGCCTGTCAACAATAGATGTAGACTCCTTAGATCTTGCAATAAGAGAAACAACAAGTTAACAAAGTACATAGAAAGAGAAACAACAAAAATCTCCATATATACAATAATATAAGATGTTCCTACAGGTCCCATATGGTAAAATTTGTACTATTCTAAAAGAGAAAATATTATTAGAATGAGCATAAAAAAGTTCTCTTAGTGTAGGTAGGCCATGGGTCTTGCATCGTGAACTTGATTTATTTTAAGGTTCCTATGTATTACATTGCAATATGTAATATCAAGTGGAGAATGTTAGGATGGTATGATATTTAGTTACAATCTAATTTACTAATATTTCATCTCTAACTATATTTGAATGGGTACTTAGATGTCCATGTAGTTGAGATATTATTATTTTAGTATTATTCTCCAAGTTGACTTGGAGTATTAGTTGTAGTGATGTTCAAGAATGAGGTCAAGAATGATGTTGGTAGTTACAAGTTGTTTTGAAGATATGTACACCACTTTTTGAATTGTAGGAGCTAGGTAAGAGAGTGGGTCATCTTTACATTTATTAGGTGGCTTCCATGTAAGCTGGTGGAGTCTAATGAGAGTGTCATTCTCAGGAAATATAGTTATTGATTGTTAATGGTCAAAGATGTTATAGTAATTATTATTTTACATTCTCAATGATTCTTTCCTTGAGTGGGGTGTGGGATTTTCGTAAGATACCATAGTTTTTGTGGTACATTATTTTGGAAAAGTATTTTGGTTTCCCTCTCCTATTTCTCTATAAATATGAAACATGTGATAGAGATTTTATTTTGGTTATTTTATAGCTACAAAGCTACCACAAAAATTCTTTTATATTGAAATGAGAATTTTGTTGACTATATGTAATCATGGTTCAAAGATTAACACAATCTTGTTCTCTTTTTAGTGGTGTTTTTTAAGCATTTCTCTATGCACATCTAGTGTTAAGTGCTAAAAAATGGACTGAAGTATTTCTCTTGTTCTCTTTTTAGTGTCATATTCTAAAAAATAAGAAAAGTGCTAAAAAATGGACTGAAGTAACAAGAGTTGGATTTTTAGAAAGCTTTAACACTAGTAGTTCCTAAAAATAACCAATAACCAATAACAATATTAGAAAAATATATTCATATATAATACCCAACAAATCATATACTAGAGAAATTGGAGGAACAAAAGGACACTAATCAATTGAAGAATGAATTGTATAGACACTGCTTGATTTTGAAATCTATAGCCACAAATGAATCTCACTTAAAAATTTAAGGCCCATATCGCACAAGGATGGTTTGATAGATTAGGATTCATCTACTATATTCGTGGAATCCTAGAGTAGATAGAGCATACAAGAGCAACACGACATGTTTAAATATCCTTTGGCTTATTCTTTCTAGATTTAAAACTCACATTATGCACACCCTTTCTTATTTGTCAGAAATTCTATCTTTTTGTGAACCTTGTTGCACTTGTAACAAGTTTATAAACTCACAAACTTGTTGTCACTGGGAACTTGATCACTTTTCCACCTTTTTTTCCTTCATGTCTTCCTCTCCATCTTTTAGATTTGTCACACTTTTGATGACTTCACAAACATTGTCCTCATTTTTACACTTTTCATAAACTCGTGAACCTATCACACTTTCACACCCTTCAGTGAACTAGTGAACCTTGGCTTCGAATCACGCTTTTCATGAACTAGTGAACCTTACGAACTTTGTGATTCTTTTCTCTAGTTTATGAACTTATGAACCTTGCACAACACACTAAAGTGACTACCATTTTCTCCCCTTGTTGCAATTTCAAACTTTCTTACAAACGTAAGAACTATATCACACTTTTCTCAAGTTTACAAACCTAAAGAAAGTGCTACATGTTGAACTTATCCTTTCTTGGCCATTTGTAACTTCATTTTCCTTCAATCTCCCCTTGTTGCATGTTCACACCTTTTGTGAATCAACAAACCTTTTTCACTTTTCATAGGTTCGTGAAACTATAAAAGTCCTCGTGAACTTATAAGAAGTGTGATATATTGAACCCTTGAAAATTTCACACATTTTACATGCTAAGATTTTAGAAAATTTGTAAACTTGCAAACTTACCAACCTTGAAAACACTTTAGAAATTAAAAACATAATTTTTTAATCATTTTAATATTTAAAAAATAATTTAAAAATAATTCAATAACTTTTAATTATAAATTCATTAATCATTAAAAACAAAAATATTATGGAGATAAAATTAAAACAATTTAACTTAAAAATTATAATTAACAAATAACTTGAAGAAAAAATTTATTACTCTAATTATATAGTTTTTTAATTAAATTCTAGGTTCAATCAATTTGAATATGTTTAAATAATTTGAGTAAAGCTGAGCGTGGGGAAGGTGAAGCGCTTTGTGAGGGGTCGGTGATAGCTGCCAAAAGTAGAAGAAAAGCAGAAAAATGTGAAAGATGGGAGACATCTTGTACCGAAATGCCAGAAAAGTAAGGCGTCCCTGCCACGATTGATTTTAACAATGGAACATAATTTTTTTTTCTTGGTAAAAGAGAAGAGATATGAAAAGTAAGGCATGGAAAAAGAGCAAAGAAACTATTAACAATGGAACATAATTTGTTTCACTATTAAAGAACTTTGGCGTGCCTGCCACGATTGATTTTTGTTGGGATGTGAAGTCTTGGGAAAACAGATTTATGTTCCAATATAACTAAGATTAGGTGCTGCTCCATGATACTTGCCTGAAAATATGTCAACATAAACTATCTAATATTGGTTTTCTCCTATCAATCAAATGTAAACAAAATCAGTTCCAACGTAAACATTTTTTGGTAATGTTTCGTTGTGCAAGTTTGTTATGCAAGGCTAGAAATATGTCCAGAATAAACTTAGCATATGGTTGCAAAGTCCATTATATATTGGACTGCTTGTATTGCAAAATGAGTGTGTTGTGATTAATAAAAAGATTTTCTCCTACTTTCATGTGGATGTAGGCACATTGCCGAACCACGTTAAATACTTTGTTTTATTTCTTTTTTATTTTTGCTGCTGTGTTTCTAATTTCTTGCATAATAATTATATGAAGAATTGTTTATGTTAGCTGCAAATTTTAACAACTGGTATCAGAGCACAGGGAGCACAGGGAGCACAGGAAGCACAAAGAAGAAAGTTGAAGACTCAGTGGCAGCAGGTGTTGGTAATAATCATTTAGCAAAAGCAATTGAAGAGCCTGTAAATATTGGAGCCTGAGTTTAAAAGTCAAGCTGCCAAAGAGAAATTTGGATTAGAGTCAAAGGAGAAACAATTGTAGAAAGCATGGATTGTAAAATTTTTCTGTGTATTGCAAATATGAATTTAAGTATTTAATTGCAATCATTATAATTTTAATTTGATTTGTTTATTGAAATGGAGGAGACAAACAAATGGAGAATTGAAAAATTCTCAGGCCAAAACTTTGGAATGTGGAAATTGCAACTGAAAGCTCTTCTCATTCAAAAGGACCTTTCAATTACTTTGGAAGGAAAAACAAAAAACCAACTAGCATGATGGATGAAGATTGGGATAAACTAGATCAGAAGGCTATGGCTACAATTTTTCTGTCATTATCCAGTAATTTTTTGTTCAATGTATCAACACAAACGACAACAAAAGGACTTTGGGATCGTCTATCAGAGTTGTATGAGAGACCTTCTGCATCAAACAAGGTATTTTTAATGAAGAAACTGTATAATTTAAAAATGCAAGAAGGTGGTTTTGTCACAAATCATCTAAATGAGTTTAATACCTTGGTTAGTCAGTTGTCTTCAGTAAAAATTATAGGAGAGGATGAGATAAAGGCCATCTTGTTGTTATGTTCATTGCCTGATAGCTGGGAAGGAGTTGTTATGGCTGTTAGTAACTCCAGAGCTAGCCCAAAAGGCGTGCTAAAATTTGATGATGTTATAGGAGTTCTTCTTAGTGAGGATATGAGAAGAAAAAATCAAAGTAATTCATCAGGTGCTGCTTTAATAACTGGCAACAGAGGAAGAACACAACAACGAGGCAAGGATAACCAAAGGAAAATATCAAAATCTACTAAGAGATCCCAATCTAGAGGCAGAAAAGGTGTTTGTTGGCATTGTGGCAAAGAGGGCCACGTGAAGAAAAATTGTTGAACCCTCCAAAACAAAAAGAAGGCTGAAAATCAATCTAAAGATAATGAGGTAAATAAAACTTCTGAATAAGATGTTGATGCTCTTATTTTATCTTCAAGTGATGTTGTTGCAGATGTTTGGATACTTGACTCAGGAGCAACATTTCATGCAACATTTTCAAGAGATTGTTTTAGAAATTACCAAGCTGGTAATTTTGGTAAGGTTTATCTTAGTGATGATGAACCTTGTAGTATCATTGGAAAAGGAGATGTTCTATTGAAGATGAAGAATGGTAACAGTTGGTTGCTGAAAGATGTTAGACATGTTCCTCAACTCAAAAGGAACCTGATTTCAGCTGGACAATTAGATGCTCTTGGATATAATGTTACGTTTGGAGCAGGAGCATGGAAGGTGACAAAAGGAGCATTGGTCATAGCGAGAGGAAGAAAATCTGGTACATTGTATGTACTAGAGGGTCAGATTGAAGTGGGAGCTACACTGGCAGTAGTAGATAGCGCAACAGAGCTTTGGCATAAAAGGCTCAGACACATGAGCCAAAAGGGACTTGAGATTTTGAAGAATCAACTTCCTGGTTTGAAAGAAGTGGATATGGAGTTATGTGAACATTGTATCTATGGCAAGCAGCAGAGGACAAGATTCTCTAAAAAGGAACACAAGATGAAGGCATGACCATTGGAGCTAGTGCATTCAGATGTCTTCGGCCCCATAGAGGTAGCATCTATTGGAGGTTCTATTTATTTTGTCACTTTTTTGGATGATTGCACTAGGAAGGTTTGGGTTTATATGATGAAAAAGAAGTCTAAAGTTTTTGGTATATTTAAAACTTTCAAAGCACTTGTTGAAAACCAAACTGGTTATAAGATTAAAAGTTTTAAAACTAACAATGGAGGTGAGTATTGTTCGAAAGAATTTGATCAATACTGTGCAGAGAATGGTATTAAGAGAATCAAGATTGTTCCTCTTACACCACAAGAGAATGGTGCTGCAGAGAGGTTAAATAGAACCATTATGGAACAAGCACGAAGCATTCTCTCTAATGCAGGACTGGGAAAAGAGTTCTGGGCAAAAGCAGTAAATACATCAGTGTACCTGATTAATAGAGCACCATCCACTCGGCTTGAATTTGGAATTCCAGAAGAAAAATGGTTAGGTAAGAAAATTTCATATGATCATTTGCATGTGTTTGGATGTGAAGCTTTTGTTCATATTTCAAAAGAGAAACGAACTAAGCTTGGCATGAAATCTAAAAGGTGTATCTTTATTGGATATGGAGAAAAAACATATGGTTATAAGTTGTGGGATCCAGTTACTAAGTGTGTTACACGAAGTAGAGATGTGATATTTAATGAAAAAGTAATGCTAGGTTTACAAGAAGTTAAATCACCTAAAGAGTATATTCCATTAGAAGATATCACAAATGGTAATCATATGTTTAAACAAAAGGTAATTGTAAACCAACCACAACCACTAGTGCAAGTTCAAACACATGATCAACCACAAGATTTCCAAGATAATGAAGAATGTGTTTTAATCTAGATGGTAATACACAAGAGTTGATTCCTCTAGTTCGGAGGTCCACTAGAGAGCATAGGCCTTCAACCAAGTATAAAGATTTTATTCAATATTTATTGCTTTCTGATGAATCTGAACCTACTTCGTTTAAAGAAGCATGTGTAGATAAAGATAGCAATAAATGGATGGAAGCCATGAGAGATGAGATGGAATCTCTTAAAGGTAATCACACATGGGATCTAGTTACACTTCCACCTAATCGGAAAGCATTACAAAATAAGTGGGTTTATAGGGTGAAGGAAGAAGCAGATGGAAAGAAGACATTTAAAGCTAGATTGGTGGTCAAGGGATATGCTCAACAAAAGGGCATTGATTTTACAGAGATATTTTCACCAGTTGTGAAAATGACCTCTATTAGAGTGGTGTTGGGTTTAGTAGCTGTTCAGGATCTAGAGTTGGAACAACTTGATGTCAAGACAACTTTTCTTCATGGTGACTTAGAAGAAGAGCTATACATGAAGCAACCAGAAGGTTTTGAGAAAAAAGGTAAAGAAACACTTGTTTGCAAACTAAATCACAGTTTATATGGATTGAAACAAGCTCCTAGACAATGGTATCTGAAATTTGATTCTTTTATTGCTCAACAAAATTTTTCTAGATGTGAATCTGACCATTGTGTCTATTTTAAGTTCTTTGATAATGGAGAATTTGTATTGCTATTGGTGTATGTTGATGATATGCTAGTTGTAGGATCTAGCATGGTTGTTGTTAACAGGTTGAAACAACAATTAGCTAAGAAATTTTCAATGAAGGATTTGGGAGCTGTAAAACAAATCCTTGGAATGAGAATTATCAAAGACAGGAAGAAAAGGGAACTTATCTTGTCACAGGAGAAATACATTGAAAAAGTACTAGAAAGATTTAGCATGAAGGATGCCAAGACAGTAAGGACACCCCTAGCAGAGCATTTCAAATTATCTTCTGAGATGTGTCCCAAGACACTTAAAGAAAAATTATACATGGCAACAGTGCCATATTCATCTGCAGCTGGGAGTTTAATGTATGCTATGGTCTGTACAAGACCAGATATTTCCCAAGCAGTGGGAGTGGTTAGTAAATACATGAGTAATCCAGGAAAAGTTCATTGGCAAGCAGTGAAATGGATTATGAGATATCTTAAAGGAACTTCACACAATGTTTTGAGGTTTGGAGGTGAAGATGCACAATTGCATGGATATGTTGATTCAGACATGGCTGGAGATTTAGATAGAAGACGATCTACAACAGGATATGTGTTCACATTGGCAAGAGCAGCAGTTAGCTGGATTTCCAGGTTGCAGAAAGTAGTGGCTCTTTCAACTACTGAAGCAGAGTATATTGCAATGACAGAAGGAGCAAAGGAGATGTTGTGGTTGCAGAGGTTACTATTTGAATTGGGTAATAGACATAAGGAATTCATATTGTATAGTGATAGTAAAAGTGCCATTCACTTGGCCAAAAATGCAACATTTCATTCACGAACGAAGCACATAGAGCTTTGATATCACTATATTCTAAGTGTTCTTGAGGAGGGTAAGCTCAAGTTGGAAAAGATACATATGAATTTGAATCCTGCAGATGCATTTACAAAGGTTGTTTCAAAAGAGAAGCTAGAATTTTGTAGAGCTTCTCTTGGATTGGTAAGCCTATGACGATAGGCCTTGGAAAGCAGGATATTTCTTGGAGCATGATTGTTCACAGTATTGTTTGGACTTCAAGTGGGAGATTGTTGGGATGTGAATTCCTGGGAAAATAGATTTATGTTCCAATGTAACTAAGATTAGGTGTTGCTCCATGATACTTGCCTGAAAATACATCAACATAAACTATCTAATATTGGTTTTCTCCTATCAATCAAATGTAAACAAAATCAGTTCCAACGTAAACATTTTCTGGTAATGTTTCATTGTGCAAGTTTGTTATGCAAGGCTAGAAATATGTCCAAAATAAACTTAGCATATGGTTGCAAATTCCATTATATATTGGACTGCTTGTATTGCAAAATGAGTGTGTTGTGATTAATAAAAAGATTTTCTCCTGCTTTCGTGTGGATGTAGGCTCATTGCCGAACCACATTAAATACTTTGTTTTATTTCTTTTTTATTTTTGCTGCTGTGTTTCTAATTTCTTGCATAATAATTATATGAAGAATTGTTTATGTTAGCTGCAAATTTTAACAATTTTCATGGCATCCAATTTTCTACAGAATATTTGTTAATTTTAACGATGATAATAAAATGGCATCAAATTTTCTACAACATATCTATTAATTTTAATGATGATAATGAAATGGTATCAAATTTTCTGCAGAATATCTATCAACTTTAACAATGATAATGAAATGGCATCAAATTTTCTGCAGAAGACCGTTCAACAAGTGCAAGTGGAGTCTTTTGACAAACAAAAGGAGATTTTGAATGATAAGACAAGAAATGGTATCAAATTTTCTACAGAATATTTAATTTGATTTGATGTGGTCGAAGATATTGAAATGGTTGAAGATAATGAAATCTTACGGAATTTTCTGTAAAATATCTAATTTGATTTTGATTTGGTCCAAGATGGTTCAATATGAAAAGGAAACTATAAATTATAATATTTTCTCTTTACTTAATAATGGTTAGCATGTCAAGAGGAGTCTTCTAACAATTGACAAGTGGGAGATTTTTATAAAAGTAAAGATGATAAGACAAGAAATGATTATGAAATACTAGTTTGGGTGTAAATTTAAAATATTTTTCATTATTGAAATGTTTTTCATGAATACTATTTTTATTTTTATATTAAGAAGTTGATGCTTATCTAAGTCAAGAATATAAAGGGATGGAGTATTTATAATAAAAAAAATTATCAATCAAAATTGGTTAGTTAATCAATTCACAACAAAGGATTCCATTCACCTCAATAATTAGTAGTAATTTTATATTTGTAATTTTTTTTAATGATTAAAATTTGTTGATTAATTAATTAAGTGTAAGGGTAGTTGGAAGCTCATTTTCTAATTTAGGAGTATATATTAATAATTTAGTAATAATTGGTATAAGAAAGTGGGTTGTTTTGACTAATTCAAAGTCAATAAAATATTATATTTTAAGATAAGTTGAATTTTGATTATATCCATAGTAATTCACTTAGGAAATTGTGTGCAAGAAACACATTAAAGAAAACATGTGGAAGACAAAAGAGTCTCTTAAAGATATTCACTTCATAAGATTTCCACTTCATTGTACAAAGCTTTTTTTCAAGTGAAAAAAAAGGAAAGATATTGTTAGTATCTCTTCACTTTTGAGTAATTATAATCTTTTTTAATTTTTTTTAAATTTTTGGATGTTTTGTGTAGGGGTATAAATAGTATGTGTGAGATTTAAGTCTCATTCAATTATATTTGTATACTAGCAATCATACTTTGTTGTGCAATGGGTAATACCAAAGAGGTGTGAAACATCAATGAGGAAAAAATATGATCTATTAGTTGCATACATTTTTTTGTAGTACATGGGGTCAATTGGTAGGGTATTTATTATCTAAGAAAGTATAAAGTTTGAAAACTTTGTTTAACATATAATTGAATATTTATTTTCTTTTGCAAATGAACCATCTTGAATGAAGGTTGAATACATGAAATATGTATATCAAAGAAAGTTTTGTACAATTGCAAATGAACCATCTTGAATGAAGATTAAATGAAAAGGGAGGTTAAATGATCATAGGCTTTGGCCTTAATTGCTCTTGGAAACCCATTGTTTAACTATGTTTATTATTTGCTCTAGGTTTTATCTTTTTTTGAGAAAATTTTCTCTAAAGAAGGTAAAATAATTTGTGGGGCAAAGACAATGAGAATCTTATGTTTGGGGCTCAAAAAATATAAAATATAAAATAGACAAAAAAATATGGGTCACTAATATTTTTGCAAGCTTCCTTTTCCATTTAATGTGCTTAATTGGAGGGAAACTTTGTTATTTGAATCAACAAAGATGGAGGTTTTGAAATGAAAAAAAAGAGAGTTGTTTCTAAGCTTTCCCACTAGGTATCTAATTCTTGCAAACCCTTAATGTCTAAATGCGATCTCTTTTGTACTAGTGTCGGTAAAAGTTGTATCACATTGTCAACTTTTTCAAATTTTTATGACAATTTTTATAGTTGACTCAAAAGTTAGTCTTTTTATGTTCACATCCTATGAGTATATTGATCCTTGCTCAATTATTGACCTATATGTTCCCTACTTTCAAGGTGTTGATGCAACCAATAATCGAGAGCATTTTCAGTTTGTCAATTGTTGCAGCCCAAACCACTCTATTACACTATTCAAAAAGAAAGAAAATGCAACAAAAAATAACTTTAGCAGCAAATAAACATGGTATTTTATTCACTTTTGCAAAAAGAATGAAAATTACAAGCAGCTCCTATTACAAGTGCTCCCATTTGCAAACAACACTACTCGATCAAATCAGGTACAAATTTTTCTCCTCCCACAAACAAAAGAATGCAAAACTCTCTGAAAATGCCCAAAAAGAAACTACAGGCAACACATAACATCAACAACCATCTCTCCTTCTCTCATGGACACCTGGGAAAGGTATGCCTTGGTTTTGCATCACAATCCTTCATCTTTTTTGTATCTTTTCAACATAAAACTTCTTTTATTCATCTGGGCAATGAAATCCTCATTCAATCTATAGAAAAATCATCAAAAACTAGTCCAAAAAAGTAGGTCATAGCTTCACCTACAAGCAATCAATAAGGCACTCCCTAAAATTGGATCATTCTAGAACCTCACTCTCCCAACTACCTGGGCACCCAATTTCAAATCACAACAAAGAAAATCAAAGAGGAGTTACAAAATGCTCCAATAATGGGGAAAATACATCTAGGACATGGCCTTTTGGGCTTCCAAGATAATTCCCATTTTCCACTTTTTTGGGACCATAAACTAGCTAGAATTCGCCCATTCTTTTACTGATAAAATAATCTTCACAATATCAACTTTGGAGAGAAAAATTAGATAAAATAATTTTTTGCATGCAAGCCAAAAATCAAGCCAAGATTTATTTTAGAAAAATCAAAATAACATACGAAATAGAGCTCTTTAAGGATGTGCAGGATAACTATGATTTCTCGGATGCTCCTGCATTAGGCATTCCTTAGGAAAATAATAATATGAAATGCAAGAGTTATTAAAGTGATAATTTTCTTATATTAGAAGAACAATAGAAGGCCACAAATAGGTAGATCAAATTACCCAAATGACACTACAAACAAGTGACTTGGGGATGCTACTTCAAAAATTGAACAACATATATGCCCAAGATACACCTTGTTTCTATGTAGCACTAGAATTTTTCAAATAATTTGGTAAGAGGTGTCTACAAAATGTATGATATTATCAACAATAAAGCAAGTTAGCAATCAAAACATAATGTCGTATACAACAATCAACATGGATAATATGCAAGATAAAAAATTTATTCTCGTGTATGTGAATTACTAAACAAAATGATTAGAGAGGGAACCCCTACTTGGTGCTAAATGTTATTTTTTACTAGCTAGAGAGACTAGGGATATTTTTCACAAAAACCATCTCATATGAAATTATGATGATAATAATGAAGAATAAAATGAGTATTGTATTTCTTAAAAAAATGATGTCTTCGAAGATATTTAAACAACTTCACTAAGTCCTCAAACTAGGAAAACACTTTAGACAACTATTGAAGAGCCTCCTACATAACATCCCATGGTGTAAAAATATGATAAGTATTATGAGTGTCTTGTGAATCCTACCTCCCCCCTTGGTTTGTAATTATCTATCTTTGAATACTCAGAAATCGACATGCTTAGTACACTATGGCATAATGTTTTGTAACTGTATTCCCAATCAATAGTGGTGCACTTATTTGGAATTTGGAAAATTATCTAATATGAGAATGGGTTGGTTGATGTGTTCTAACCAAGAGGACATAATTTGTGATAGTAAAACCTTATTAAATAACTCTATTTAAGGGAAAGCAAGTAAATTTTTACAATTTTTTTTTGTAGAATCTATATGGGTCAAGCTACCAATTTTTAAATGAAATCTCTTGAAGATGGGTTCCATCAACAAGTTATACCATAAGAATGTATTCACTTAGTAATTGTTAGATCAGAAATGGTTCATCTTCAAACCAAAGTACATATAGAGATTCCTTAAGATAGGTGGGTGGATACATTTATTTAGTTTTACAAAAATACAATAATATCATTTAAAAATGGGTAAACCCACAAAAGTGGTTTACAATTCAAATGAGGAAGGAAAACTTGCAAAAAATGGCCCCATGTCAAAAAAATTCATTCTTGGGGTTCGAACAAAACAAAAGAGGGTTTGCTCAAACCTAGGTTCGAGCGAACCCATTTAATGCATCTCGTCAAAAAAAAAAAATGAAAACCCATTTTTGAAAGGGAGTTCACTTGAACTAGATTTCGAGCAAACCCCCCTTTTCCCTGATTCTTGCTCTTTGTCACAAAAAGATCAAAAATTTTGCACTTCAGAGCTCAAGTTGAAGATGAAAATGGCGGAGACTTCACAGACCTAGCTAGAATCAGATAGTCCTTGGAATGAGCTATCCAATGACTATAATTTTAATATGTTTTGGTTTTATTATGTATTTTATTTTTTAGTTTCATTAAACATAGGTTTTTCATCAAAAATCAAGCTCTATGTTCTGCACATGTGGAAAAATAGTAGATTATCAAAATAAAATTTTGAAAAATATGTTCAAGTTGGGTATTGATGTCCTTGATCCATTAAAAAAAAATGAATTTCAATGCATACATAAAAATTTATGCTGTATACAATCCGCCTATGTTTGAATTGTAATTGGTTTGACTTCGAAACTTGATTAAGGAAAAAATATTTAATAAAACACTAGTAAACCAAATGAACTGGTTAGATATCGTAGTTACAAATCTAAATTTAAAAACAAAAAAATTATCCTTCATACAAAAAAAATTATGTTGTATACAGTGAGCATCATTCCTTAAAAATGTCGTTTACTAATAAAAACTAGTTTTTGAAGGAGATGGAAAAAAAGTGCAATCTGATTCCAAAATTTTAAAAAAATATATATCTAGAATCTATAAACAAAACATCACAAATCACTAGTTTGCATCATCTTCAAATTCCTCACGGTTTAGCCGCTATAGGAGCTCGAAAGTGAAGATTTAGTGAAAACAATTCAATTTAATGTCCAGTTTGCCCAAACATTGTAAACTAGTATTGTGGGAGCACCTAAACACAACAAACAAAACTTTTAAATCAAGAAGATAATTAGGCTTCATTAAAAAAAGAGTCGTGTTATGCTCTAGAGAGAGAGAGAAAGATGGGAAGAGTTCATGAGAGAGAGGGGTAAGGAGATAAAGATAGAGAGGAATATGAATATAAATATGGAGATGGATATGGGTATGGAGAAGGAGAGGGGTATGGAGAGAAGGAGAGGGAGAGATAAAGAGAGAGGGGAGAGACAGATATAGAGATATGGAAAGATAGGGAGAGATAAAAATATAAAGATAGAAATAGGAAGTGATATATATAAATAAGTAGAGAAAGAGAGATATAGAGGTAGGGAGAGATGGAGAGATAACAAGATAGGCATAGAGGGATAGATTGAAGAATAAATATGGAGAGATGGAGATAGAGAGTCAAAGGGATATAGATATAGAGGTCTAAGAAGAGGGAAAGGGGGAGAGAGAGTGTGAGGGATCGATGGATAGAGAGGGAGAGAGAGGAAGGAGACAAATAAACATCAATATAGAAAGAGGTAGAAATAGATAGGAAGATAAAGAGAAACATATAGAGAGGAAGAGGTAGATAGATATACAGGGATAGAGAGATATAAAGACATATAGATGGTGAGTTAGAGTGATAAAGAGATGTATAACATGAGATATAGAGAGATGGGGAGAGGGGGAGAGAGATAGACAAATAGACAATAGAGAGAAGTAGAGGTAGAAAAAGAGTGAAAGAGGGGGAGAGATAAAGAGATAGAGATATAGGGAGAAATATATATGAGAAGAGAAAGAGAAAGATAGAGATATATGGGAAAAGAAAGTGAGAGATAGAGATACATGGGAAGAGAAATGGGAGAGAGGTAGAGATAAAGAGATTAATATGGGGATATGGAGGGAGGGAGAGATGGGGAGAGAAATAGAGAGAGGAGAGAGAAGTAGAGAGATATATAAAGGATTGATAGGGAGAGAGGGAGAGAGAGAGAGAGGAAGAGACATGGATAAAAAGAGGGAGAGATGAGAAGATAGAGATAACGGGGACATGATTAAGAGATAAAGGAGATGATAGATACAAGTGATAGAGAGAGGGAGAGAGATAGAGAGGGGGGAGATAGAAATACAAATAGGAAGGGAGAAACAAAGTGTGTGTGTGAGAGAGAGATATATATAGGGAGAGGGAAATAGGGAGTGTGTTTGTGAGTGAGAGAGAGATAAATATAGGGAGAGGGAAATAGGGAGTGAATGTGTGAGTGTGAGAGAGATATATATGGAGATAGAGATAAAGAGGGAAAAAACATATAAATAGATAGAGAGGAAGGGAGAGAAATGGAGAGAAATGAAGAGAGGACAGAGAAGTAGAGAGATATAGAAAGAGGGAGTGAGAGAGAGAGAGGGATAGAGTGGGAGATATAGAGATAGAAAGAGGACTATATATATTGGGGAAGAGAGAGATGTATGAAGAGGTAAGAAGATAGAGATAGGGGAGAGAGATGGAGATGGAGATGGAGATGGAGACGGAGATGGAGATGAAGACAAATATTAATATATAGAAAGGGGGGGAGAAGAGGAGATGGAAGGAGAGAAGGAGAAGAAGAAATAGAGATAGAAAGATGGAGAGACAAAGAGAGAGAGAATGAGAGGGGGGGAAATTAGTGATATGAAGTCATATATGGAGAGGTAGAGGGAGATAAAGAGGGAGAGAAGAGGAGGGGGGAGACAAATAGGCATATCAAAAGAGAGCAACAGAGAGATACCTTGAGCATAACTCACTAGGGACACATGTTATATTTGGATTGTTGGCATGAAATGACTGGTCAAAAGTTAGTTCGTCTCTCTCACTCTCTAAATTTTAGTTTAGATTTTAAGTTTTAAATTTATTTTATCATGTAAATTAAAATAAAATTTAAAATATAATTATTTTACAATAATTAAAATTTTAATAAGACAATTAGTTATAAATTAAATTCATTCATTTTTTTTAATAAAAGGAGTAAACGCTTTTGACCCATAGCTATAAACTAATGAAGTTAGAAGTGGTGGACCTCATTCCCACTATAAATTCTCAACAATTACACCCTAATGGGGTTTGAACCATGATGACAAGAATAAGAACACAACTTAACCATCACACCAAGCCACTATTGGCTAATTAAATTCATTTTAATAGTTAACTATTTTACGTAATTTCATAAGGATACATAAATAATCAAAATAAATTTAAAACTTAAGTCTAAATTAAAAATCGAAATAGCATAAACTAAATGCATAATCAAAAATATCAAAATACTAATATTACTAAAAATAAATATTTAATTTTTTAATAATAAATAATAAACTTATTAATTTAATAAATAATTACACAAAAAAGTAAAATTAATTTTAACATTATTAAAATATAATTTTATTTTTCATTTCAATCTTATCAACTCCTTTCTTTTTGTTTTCTTTGTTTTTAAAACAAAAAGCTTATTTTTAAATTGTTAAAACATTTAAAAAATAAATAAAATTGAAATATTAATAAAATATAATTGTACTTTTCATTTCAATCTGATCTTCTTTTTATCTCTTTGTTTTTGAAATAAAAAGACTACATTTAAATTGTAAAATCATATTAAAAATAAAAATAAAGAATGATGGTTGAGATTAATTTTACCATATCCTTCTCCTCAATTCTCAACTATTGAAAACACCCAATTGCCACCCACGATCCAATACCCATTCACTCCATGCTCACCTGACCCCCCAATAACCATTTATATTTTAGTCATTACATTGTTTTAATTATGCCAGTAAAAATTTACAAATTACACCAATATATGTTTACTACTGAATGTGTAGTTGACAAAAAAAATTAAAACACATTGAAAACTATTGAAAAAACTTTAAATTTTTGTGGGTTTTTATTGTTTGTCTAATGAACGGGTACTGGTGAAGTGGTAAAGATGTATGGGGCGAAGGTTTTAAAACACCCTTTTTGAACACTTTTCACTTTACGGGTTCTACACGACGCGTTTTAAATACCCAGAAGCTAATTTTTTCTTTTTAAGGTCCTAACTCGCTTATGAAGAAGCCCAATTTTTTTTTTTTTGAAATCAGACCTATTTTGCACTCTGCATGAATGCGTGAAGTTAGCCCTAATGGCTACTAGTTCCTATAAACCAAAGTAAATGGAAACCTCCTTTATAAACTGATTAATCCACAACTTTGATTGATACATTTTTATTATAAATATTCTATCTCTTATGCTAGACTTTGATAAGAAATTGAGAGGATATGTTTTCACTCCAAATTATTTTGCAACATAAAAAAATGATTTTTTTACTTTCACGTCACCTTAGTTTTTGATATTTTATATCAACTGAAGTACAACATTTTTCTGCCTTTTTTCCACACGGTTTATCTGACTTTTGGGTACAAGGTGGCTCCACCTCTCACATTTTTCTGCCTTTCTTCTGCAAATCACTATACATTCTTCCTCATTTTGTTGTCTCCATCAGTGTCTCTACGTCTCTCAGAGCTATAAATCGGCTTAACTGGCACACTCTAAGCGTACACTACTTAGGTGGTCGGGCCCACAACCTCTTCAATCTAAGCATTTGTCATGACCTTTCTCGTTTCCGTTCACATTTTCCTTCGTCATTTCTATTCCATTTGTGCCCACTTGTTTGCATCCACTTCACCGTTTCTGTTCCGTTTCCATCCACAGTTTGGAACCATTTTAGTTGTTGTTTCCAGCATCATACTCTACTATGGAAGCTATAAAATTTGTAGGATCGGCCACTGTCTAGAAAATTTAATCGACGATTGAGCAAACGAGCATACCTCGTAATGTCTGGATCAAATCTTTTTGTTTCTATTTGCTGCCCGGAAGAGCTTATTTATTTGATTTTTTAATCCCACATGCGGTATGTGAGGAAACGCAATGGAGAAGGGGATTATAAAGTCCGAGTTCAATGAATTGTGACCACCATACAATATAGGTAACAACGATTTAACACATTAAAAAGGAAAGCTTTATTATATTTAAGAAAGAACTTGCACACGTTTTGTCCTTTATGACTTCAACTTCCAGAGCATTCTTTTAGTTTGGAATTTAAGATTTTAAATAAATTAATTATTGATGGTTGATGTTATTAAAATAAATTAATTAAAGTTTTCAATTTTGATTTTTTTAAATAAATTTATAAATAATAAATTATTAATAATTGATATTTAGTAAAAAGTATTTAAAAAAATAAAATTAAACAGTAATAGCTATCAACAATCAATAATTATTATAAATAAAATAAATAAATTAAAAATAATAATAGTAAATTATTAATTTTAAATTAATTTTAACAATAATTTTAATGAAAATTATTAAATAATAATAAATAATAAATTATTGATTATTAATTATTTAAAATTAAAATTGATGAATAAATTATGAACAATCACATTCAAGTATCTAGATTTTGGTAACATATCTATGATTTTATTAGAAATTGATCATTTTGGATTTTGACAATTTGACACACAAATGATAATTTGATGATGAAATCATGGTATCACGATTGAGTTTCTAATTGGGTATAGCATAATAGACACTAAAACAAATTGAAAGATTGTTATGGGGGTAATAATGCAAAATTTTAGAGTGCAAAGTGAGATCACAACTCTTTAGGGGCATTGTGTCAAATATGCAAAGACATCAAAAGAGTTTGCTAATTATACAAAAATATATGCATTCCAATGTAAAAAATGCAAAGAATGGAAGCAATACTTGCAACACATAAATTGTTATGTAGTATCCAATTCAAAGAATCATGTTACCCTCTACCTTAAATAAATTTGTTAGTATACAAAGCTAAGAAAATACTATAAATAAGATAATAAGTTGATTATTAGCATCTACCAATTTTCATAAAGGACAAAACAATACTGAGTAGATAATCAATTGTCTTTCATGTGTATAGTGAATCATTTCTCCCCACAAGAACTAGGTAGAGTATATAAAGCAAACCAATGAACGCACAACAACCCTTATTTTGAAGTAGTTTGGTTTGTTCTCCTTTCTCTCCTTAATCTTGTCCAAGGGTCTTAAATAAACTATAGTTCATTCAACCCATTGAATGGATCAATTGACAAAAGTAGTAAAGTGATTGTTGCATTTAGCATCATACATGTGGAATGAAGTGTGGTGGCAATAGCCTACCTATAGTTGAATCAAACACTAAATTTTTAAAATTAAAAATAAAAAGGCTTGATATTAGAAAGGTGTCACCTTTAGAATTTTTACATGGGCTTCCTAGGGCCACCCATTTGTTATAAATTGCCTATACTACTAAAAATTCCCACTTATGAAGCATGCAATGTTTCATAAATGAAGAGTGCATCTTGTTGAAGTATCCATTTGTAATATAGACCAAAAATCATAAATTATTAAAAACCTTTATGGCCTAAGGAAGGACTCAATCTTATCCTTATATCCTTACCTACCACCTAGATACTTTGAGTCATATGCTCTTATTGACTTGGCATATATTTGTATTTTTAGCTATCTTATATTTAGGTGATGAAGAGATTTGGTTGGGAAAACTAAAGGGAGGGTTAGTAGTCATAGCACACTATATAGTATAAGCTATAGAGAATAAAGAAGAAAATACAAGAAAAATAAATGTAGTTCACAATCAGTTATTTCCACCATATATTAATTTTCATATAGGTGTAAAATGTGTTTTCATGTTAATTATGCCCACAATAATAAAAGTAGGTGATACTATTAAGGTAGTTGTAATTACCACAACATTTGAAAATATTGTGACCCTTGGTCTCTTCAAAATAATTAAACAAGATTAGGTAGTTGTATATGTGGGATAAAAATCAAATACATAACTCTTTTGGTAGTAGATAAAGTATGCCCCCACATGTGTTGGGTGAGAAAACACAAGGGAGAAGGGGATTATAAAATGTGTAAAGGGTTGCACATAATGTATTAACCCCTTCACACAATGTATAAAACAAGAATTAGAATTTTAAACTTTTGTTATATTTGAAATAAACTACCATGCTTTTTGTCCTTAAGACTTTAACCTATGCGATTATTATCTTTACTTTTTTACTTTTTTAGATTATAATAATTATTAACAATAAATTATTAATAATAAATTATTCATAATTTATATTTAATAAGATTTTTAAACAATAATAATAAAATAGTCAACAATCGATAATAATTAATAATAATAATAATTTACAAATAGTAATAATAAAATTAATAATAAATTATTAATTAAAAATCAATTTTAAATAACAATTGTAATTAAAATTATTAATAATAATCAATAATAAATTATAAAAAATCATTATTGATAGTCTATATTTTGACAACATGATCTATTATTTTATTAGAAATTTGACCATTTTGAATTTTGGCAAACTTAACACACACAAATGATAATTTGATGATGAAATTAATGTATCACAATTGAGATTCAAATTGGGTATAATACAATAGACATTAAAAAAAATTGAGAGGTTTTTATGAGGGTAGTGATGCAACTTTTCTAATTAGAGTGTATTCCATGAGATTGCAATTCCTTGAGGCATTGTGTCAAATAGTTGACAAGCTTTTTCTATTTTTCCACATTTTGCATATATTTTGAAAGGGCATCTACAACCACAACATTTGAGAAAATCCATCTTCATATTATACTTTGATGGATGTCCATACCTTGTTCCAAATCTCTCATATTAAAAAAACCAACAACGATTTTGGTGAAGGTTGTGGAAGTTGTTTTTGCATCTACCAATTGGATTTTCTTGAAATTTTCTAAAACCTTTTCAACAAATCCATTATGTGTATATCCTACAATCATTATAGTCTATGATTTCACATTTATTTGGTTTTCCATCTACCAATTCTATTTGCTTGATTTTTCCTACAAACTTTTCAATGTAGATCCATTTTGTGTATATCTTACAGTCCTTGTAGTACATATAACTTTGAATCCTTTTTTAGAGAAACTATTACAATATATTTATTATTTATGTTCTTATTTTGTATAAATTCTTATAAAATTTTGGCATTAGTAATAGTATTAATATTGGCACTTGACATAAAAGAGTTTGTTGATTATAAAAATATATGCATCCTACTATAAAAAATGAAAAGAATGGAAACAATGCTTGCAACACACAAATTTTTATGTAGAAGCCAATTCAAAGGATCATGTTACCCTCTACCCTATATTTGTTAGTAAACAAAGCTAAGAAAATGTTATAAATAGGACAATAAGTAGACTATTATCATATACTAATTTCTAGAGTTGTAGATCTCTTCCATTTCAAAACACATGAAAAAGTATTGGGTAGATAATCAACCATATTTAATTTGTATAGTGATTAATTTCTCCCTATAGGAAACATGTAGAGTATATAAATCAAACCAACAAGCCCACAACCACCCCTATTTTGAAGTAGTTTGGTTTTTTCTCCTTCCTCTCCTAATTTTGTCTGATTATTTTGAAGAGACCAAGGTTTGTAACTAAACTATAGTTCATTCTATGTGTGTGTAATTTTGAGCTTGATAAAGAAAAAAATTTAATATACTCTACTCAAAAGAAATACAACATTGCCAATAGTGGCATGATGTGATGGTTAAGTTGTTATGTTGTTATTCTTGACATAAAGGTTCAAACCCCATTAGTATGTAGCTATTGAGAATTTATGTTAGGGATGATGTCCCCCACTTGTGACCTCACCGATTCATAGCTCCAGTTCAAAAGCGTTTACCCCTTTAAAAACACACACACACAAACAACACTCAGATTGAACACCGGACCAGTCTGGGTCCGTCTGTCAAATCTCCCTCTCCAGTTTTGGGAGGAATCATGTTATGAAGCTATTGGCAACACCATTGGATGCTTCTTAATGGTAGACTCTACGACTAGGGAGCTTGGGCATACTACGGTGGCTTGGTTGTTAGTGGATTTGGACATCTCCAAACCTCTTCATGGTGATGTAGTCTTATTGGTGGAGGACAGACCTTGGAAGCAACTCTTGGACTATGAGGGTCTCCCCTTTTGATGTAGGAGATGTTTCTCGGTGGGTCACTTGGCCTCTACTTGCCCTTTTTCCCGTCACAAGGGTGCTACAATTTGGTGGAAGGATGCTCTCTTAGACCATCTCACGGTGGGTTATCCTCCTTCAAGAGTTTCTTCTGTAGAGGTTGACCCTATTATCACTTCTCAGGATCTTATCCCTACTCCTTTTTTGGTGGTCCCTTCCGTGGAGCCGCTGTTGGTTTCTGGTGACATTGTCTTGATTGTGCCTATTGGTGTCTCTGTGCCGTTAGAACCTTTTGTTGTCGATGCTCTATTAGAACCTTCTCGTCCTTCATTATTAAACTTTTCTGGACCTTTGTTAGCTCCTATCTCCGTTGTTGGCTCCCTCACTACGTGGTGGCTCCTCTCCCGAGGTGGCTTTTGTGGATCCGCTCCCCTCGCCTCACTTTTTGGTTCTCGATTCTGAGCCTTCCTGGTCGGTTGTGCTGCGAAAGAAGAAGGGTATCCCCAAATATGTTGCCTCTTCATGGCCTCAGGTTCGGGGAGTCAGTTTAGACCCCTCTATTTCAGAGGTTGTCTAATTTTTTTGTTTTTCTATAGTTGTCAGTCAGTTGTTTATGTTTGTT
Source organism: Sequoiadendron giganteum (assembly GCA_007115665.2). Taxonomy (NCBI): domain Eukaryota; kingdom Viridiplantae; phylum Streptophyta; class Pinopsida; order Cupressales; family Cupressaceae; genus Sequoiadendron; species Sequoiadendron giganteum. The sequence continues at coordinate 122,236,115 of CM021104.1, read as the reverse complement.
CTTCTAGTTCAAGTTTTGTTTGAACTATGCTTTCCTTTGGCCCTTTGGGCTTTCTATGTGAAGGGTACAACACCCTATAAATGCTACTTATCTTATCAAAAACACTCAGATTGAGCATAAGAGTCAACCAAACATAAGGAAACCATAAAATGGTTTCACCAAAATAGCCTTTGTTGGAACATGGAATGTTGGTTGTGCTCATGAATGGTTAAATGTTAGTGCTTGTAACAATAACATCAAGTTGCATTCAATTTCATGTGGATGAAATAGCTAAGTGAGGGTTACATTTATAGATTTTAGGGAGATTGGATGGAGAGTTAGGATGAAAAGATGAGATTAAAGATGGAGATGGCTTGAGACATATCAAGCATGGAGGATGTGACAAGTGTCAAATGGTGGTTGGAGGAGATGGATATAGAGGTATTAAGGATAGAATCAATTGTGCAAATTCTTCTTAGGATAGTTGTATGGATGAGATAGAAAGGGTACTTGGGAGTACCCTTAGAGGAATTTAAACTTGGATTGGATTTATGGGCGAGTACTTGAACCATGTGACATGGTATTGTAGACACCTAAAATTGTCCCGACTGGGAAACAAACACTATTCAACTAACTCTCACTCTTCTGATTAAATAATACATTATTATTTAATTATTATCATTTCTCATATTTGTATATTAATTAAGTGATTTAACACCATTTAATTAATTCATCCTCATATTACCCGATTTCACATCAATAGCATAAAAAACCCTAATTTCTACTATTAATTAAATAATACGACATTATTTAATTAATTCACTTTTTCATCAAATTCGACCAATTAAATAAATTTCATTTATTTAATAAAGTCTTGAAACCCTAATTTTTGCTATTAATTGAATAATACAACATTATTTAATTAATTCACTTTTTCATCAATTTGACCAATTAAATAAATTTCATTTTATTTAATAAAGGCCTAATCTAACTTTATTCCTTCTGATTAATTAAATAAAATTGATTATTTAATTATGTAGCTAATTCACCTTATTCCCCTAAGTCAATTGAATTATCAAAGCTTAATAATTTAATTAGATCACTTTCCCTCCAAAAATTTGAATAAATAAACTATTCAAAACATCATAAAAAATCAAATCAAACAAATGCAACTTTGTTTGCAAAAGTCAAACTTGATTTGCACGTTCAACTCCAAAAAGGATCAATTAATTAATTATCTCCACCCACTTTCCTAATTGAGTAAATTATGAATCACTGATTGCTTAATCTATTTTTTGACTGATTGATCTATTTCCTAAGAGATCAATCTATTTCCTGACTAATCAATCTATATTCCTAGCTGATCAATCTATTCCTCAATCACACTAATCATGCAATCAATTTGCATAGATTATGCCCATCTAAATCCTCTTGAACATCTTTTGATTGTTGATCAAGATATTCTACTATGCAATCTTGATCGTCTAGTTCAAATCATAATTTCTATATAAGAAACCTCTTTCCTCACAAAAAAGGGATCAAAGAATCAACCTATTTTGCACAATGAAATACTGTTGAGATCCTAATCACAGTTGACAAACCTTCAACACATATCTTCATTCAACACGCACATTCTTCAAGCACTCACAAGGCAACTATGGAGGATTCACATTGATATGAGCAACCACATCTTCATGAATACACTTTGACACGAGATGGGTAACGATTTAGTACAGTGAATTCAATTATTCTTGTGCTATTTCATTTACATTTTTCTTGAATTCAATGTTCTTAATCGTTCATTTCATGAGTGAAGAAATGAATCTAGATTATTTTTTTGAATTGGATTAGCTTCTTTTTAGTTCAATTATCTTGTTTATACACTCAGTTTTTTGCCCTCACGCAGGTACCAAGGCCATGTCACATGTATAAAGTCCCATGCCTTTGTACACAAGTGGGGAATGTGTATGATTTGAGATGAGTTGACTAGGATTATATTGTCCAAGTGGGGGATTAAGAAGCTAAATTGATTAGCCCACTAAATAAAAATGTGATTTTAATTTTTGAGAAATGGATAGAGGACTTGGGTAAATAATTTATTGGATTTTTTTACCAAAGATGAACTATATGAGGAAGATAATTTAATGATTTAGGCTAAAAAATAGGTGTGTGTGAATAGTGATGAATAGTGGATGAATATAGATTTTATTAATTAAATAATAAATATTATTTAATTAATAAGGATATGTGATGGGATAATTAATTGAATAATTAGGTTGTATTCAATCAAATATAAAATAAAATAATCAGGTGATGACAATGTCTCAGTTTTATTTGTCTACACATTCAACCCATTGACTAGCTTGATTGATGAAACTTGGCAAAAGTGGTAAGAAATTGATGCATTTAGAATCTTGCATGTGGAATGAAGAGATGGAAATAACCTACCTATAGTTGAGTCAAAAACTATATTTAGTATTTTTAGAAGGATTGATATTAGAAAGACATGCTATTTTAAGAATTTTTACATGGGTTGCCCAAAGCCACCTATTTGTTATGAATTCCTAATACTTCCGAAATTCCCCACTTATGGAGCATGAAATGAAGGTAATATTACGGATGAAGAGCACATCTTTTTGAAACTATCCACTTGTAAAATAGACCCAAAATCATGAATTAATAAAAAACTTCATGGCCTAAGCAAGGAATCAACATATCCTTATATCCTTACCTACCACCTAGATGATTTGAATGATCCACACTTATTGACTTGGCATATATTTGTATTTGTAGCTATCTCATATTTAAGTGGTGAAGATATTTATTTGTGCAAACTAAAGAGAGGGTTAGTAGAAATAGCATATTATATGGTATAACCTATAGAGAACAAAGATGAAAGGACAAGAAAAATAAATGTCATTCACAATTAGTTATTTCCACCATATATTGATTTCCATAGAGTTTTACATTTGTATCATATTAGATATGCCCACAACAATAAAAGTAGATGATACTACTAAGGTAGTTGTAACCACAAAATTTGAAAAATCACTCTATGCATTATGCTTTGATGGATGTCCATACCCCATTCCAAAGTTCCCATATTGACACAACTAGCATGGATGTTAAAGAAGGTTATGGAATTTAGCTTTGTACTTGTCAATTGCATTTTCTTCAAGGAATTGTTGTAGGGTAAATTGTTGTATGGTATTAGATGTTAGATCAAACTCTTTAATCAAAATCCAAATAAATGGATAAGGAACATTTTAGTATCAAAGATGTCTATATAATTACAAATTATAGTTGTGATAGATATCTCAATTCAAGTATACAAATTATTATAGAAATTTCTCTATAAAATTATTATGTAGAATTTATGGAAAATTCAACAACACATTAATTGCGTGAAACATGCACAATATTCCAAAAAATGTGTGTCTAAGCCATCAATGATTACTCAATTTAAATGTAAACCTTGTTCAATTTATCAATTATAAATTAATTAATATAATTTGTATATTACCACCTACTTTTATTATTGTGGGTATATCTAACATGAAACAAATCTACAACTATATGGAAATCAATATATGGTGGAAATAACTATTTTTGAACTACATTTATTTTTCTTATAGTTTTATCTTTATTCTCTATAGGTTATACCATATAGTGTGCTATGACTACCAACCCTCTCTTTAGTTTGCACAAATAAATCTCTTTGCCACTTAAATATAAGATAGCTATAAAAACAAATATATTCCAAATCAATAAGAGTAGATGGCTCAAAGTATCTAGGTGGTAGGTAATGATATAAGGATATGGTTGAGTTCTTGCTCAAACCATGAAGGTTTTTAGTAATTCATGATTTTGGTTCTATTTTACACATGGATACTTTCAACAAGATGTGCTCTTCATTTATGAAATATGATCTTAACTACATGCTTCATAAGTGGGGAGATTTAGCAGTATACACAATTTATAACAAATGGGTGGCCCTAGGAAGCTCATGTAAAAATTCTAAAAATAACACCTATCTTTCTAATATCAAGCCTTCTAAAAATTGATTCTAAAAATTTAGTGTTTTATTCAACTATAGATTAGGCTAATGCCACCACACCATCCCACATGCATATCCTAAATGACACAATCACTTCACTGCTTTTGTCAAGCCTCGTCAACTAGGCCAGATAATAGGTTGAATGAACTACAATATAGTTACGACCCTTGTCTCTTCAAAATAATCAAACAAGATGAGGGAGTTAAGGGAGACCAAACTAAAATACATCAAAATAAAGGTTCTTTGTAATGATTTATGGCTTAGATTGTGTGAGATTTTTTCGATGCAAAAAATCTCACACAATCTAAGCCATAAATCATTACAAAGAACATTATGGATTGTAGAAATTTGATATCATTAAAATAAAGGTTGTTATGGGTTCGTTGGTTTTCTTTATATACTCTACCAAGTTCCTATGGAGGAAAATTATTTATTGTCTATTTCTAATAAAATCATAGATCAATTCTGTTGGATCAATTTTTAATAAAATCATAGATCATGTTGTCAAAATGTAGAATATTGAATTGTGGATTATTTGTAATTTATTTATCAATTTTAATTTTAAATAATTAATAATCAATAACTTATTATTTATTATAATTTAATAATTAAAATTAAAATTGATATTTGAAATTAATTTTTAATTAATAATAATTATTTGTAATAATTTTTTTTAATTATAATTATTAATGATTGTTGATTACTTTTTTATTCTCAATTTTCTTTAACTACTTTAATCTTTATTAATAAATTTATTTAAAAAAAATAAATGGAAAAGTTTTATTTATTTTTTATAATATTAAATATAAATAATTTATCAATTATGAATAATTTATAATTTTAATATTAACACATTTATTTTAAAAAATTAAATGAAATTTTTTTATTTATTTTTTATAATATTAAATATTAATAATTTATCAATTATGAAAAATTTATAATTTTAATATTAATACATCTATTTTAAAAAATTAAATTGAAAAATTAAATTTATTTATTAATAATGATATTAACTATTAATAATTTATTTAAAATCTTAAATTATTTAAAAAATTTAAATTAAAAAATTAGATTTATTTATTTATAATAATATTAACTGTTAATAATTTATTTAATATCCTAAATTCAAAAACTAAAAGTACTAGTCTTGACATTGAGGTCACAAATGACAAAATGCAGTTTTTTTACAAGTATTTTAAATCCCTTCTTTTTAATGTTTCTATCGTAGTTTCATCCATCGAATGATGAATACTCAGATTTTATAGTCCCCTTCTCCATTGCGTTTCCTTACATACCGCATGTGGGATTAAAAAATCAAATAAATAAACTCTTCCGGGTAGCAGATAGAAACGAAAAGATCTGATCCAGACATTACAAGGCATGCTCGTTTGCTCAATCGTCAATTAAATTTTCCAGACAGTGGTCGATCCTACAGATTTTATAGCTTCCACATTAGAGTATGATGCTGGAAACGACAACTAAAATGGTTCCAAACTATGGACAGAAACGGAACAGAAACGACGAAGTGGATGCAAACAAGTGGGACGCAAACGGAACAGAAATGACGAAGGCAAATGTGAACGGAAACGGGAAAGGTCATGAGAAATGCCTAGATTGAAGAGGTTGTGGGCCCGACCACCTAAGCAGTGTACGCTTAGAGTGTGCCGGTTAAGCCCGGCCCTATAAATCAGGCGCAAACATGGGAGAGGTAACTTCGTAAATAAGGAGTCATCGGGGAAGTAAGGAAGCATTATCTCCATTTCCTTGTACTGTTATTCTCCATCTTTACTGATATCACTCATTTTCTTTACTCTCAAGAGAGGGAAGAGAGAAATTCTGGAAGTTGCTGTGAAGGAGATTATTGGTAAAGAATTTGTTCGGAAGTGATTACAGGCGTGAAGACTGAATCTAATAGTGAATCGTAAGTTCCCAGGTATGGGGATCGGCCCCTTTGTTTAATGTTCGATCTGTTATACTGGGTTCATCGGTAATAGAAACTATAGAGTACATTTTTTAATGTTTTATATCATCGTTGTGCCTTGTCTGTATTCTTACTTTCTGTATGCATGGCGAGGCATTATGGAAAATTGCTCATACACTTAAATACACTTCTCATTCAACACAGTTCTCAGTGGCATTATGTATTATTATGCATCCATTTCGCATCCATTTCAATTAAAGTATTCCCAATTTTAGTATTTGACAAACACCACATTTCTTATGCTCCATGGATTTCTATACTTCGTTCCAAATTCTACTACTTACATGGTTAGTCCTTGTGTCCACAATTTGCATGTATGTATTCCTGCGTCTTTTACAATCCTTTATACTTTTGATAGATGTCTAAGCTCGGTTCCAAACTTCCTGGCTGCGTGATTAATGGTAAGGGTTGTAGAGTTTGTCTTTATCTCTATCGATTGCAATTAGTTGGAAGTTTGTATAGCCTTTTCTACAAATCGATTTCGTTCTTATCCTGCAGTCATAGTTTTCCTTTAGGTGTTATGTCTACAGTCTGACCTTTGTCTTTTCCCTCACAGTTTGTATACATGTCTACCTGAGCGGTTGCAACTACAAACATCTAACAAATTTCTGTCCTTTATACTTTGATAGATGTACTAACCCCTTTTTAATGTTCACATTTTGGCGCAGATAAAGGAGGTTGGAGGTTTTAGTTTTAAGTATGTCATTTGTGTTGAATGGAAGTTTTTATAACTTTTTGAACAAATCTATTTTGTGCATGTCCTATTGCTGTTGCATTTAGTGAAACCCATTCCTTTAGGCGTTTCGTCAAACAGTTCCACGTACATTGTCTATGCTATCTAATATGCATGCTTGTCTAACAGGACGTTTGCAACTGTAGATTCCTTTATCGTTTAGTTTTTTTTATGGATGTCCATATTAACGTACAAGGATACCATTTAGGCGGAGCAGGGAGAATGCAAACCAGCTATCATTATTATTCTCTTACCTCCGTCACAAAGCGCTTTGATCATTTCTATCTCCGTAACCCAATCCTGCTTTGATTGATTTCCTTTCATTGTTTCTCATTCTTCAGTTCAATCTGCTCCATGGCATCTACTTCTATCGCTGCTGGTCGACCGGAGAGGGAATCTAGTTCAACGGCATCTGTGTCTAACAGCGGGAGTAAGGGCGCTTTTGATGTAATCGTTCCATCTGCTTCGACTTCTGCCTCAAAACGCAACCAAAAACAGTGCTACGATGTATTCATCAATCATCGTGGACCAGACGTCAAACAAACCTTAGCTAGCGTTCTGTATGGTATCCTTACTGGTATGTCACTCTCTGTTTTTTTGGACTCACAAGAGTTGGAATATGGTGATTTCTTGCCTCGAGCAATAGAATCAGCAATGGCCAGCGCTTTGCTTCATATAGCTGTTTTTTCCAAGAGCTATGCAGAATCACCCTGGTGTTTGGCAGAGCTCTCGTTTATGCTTAGATCTGGTGCCAAAATTATTCCTATTTTCTACCATGTAGAGCCTACTGATCTCAGATGGGTACTTCAAGGAAAAGGAATGTATGTTAGGGCTTTTGAAGAGCATGAGCGGAAGGGTAGATACAGCCCAGAACAACTTCACGAGTGGAAGAGCGCACTCCACAACGTCTCATTTTACAATTGCCAAATCATTAAAACTACTATGTAAGTACCACACTCTTTTGGCCTCTCTATCTTAAAAAATATTTATTTTTCTCTCATCTATGTTTTTGATTTTGGCATTAGCACCTGATACTATTTTGAGTTTTCAATGTTTCTACCTGCTCAGGGATGAGATGAGGCTGCTGAAGAATATTGTAAATTGTGTTTTGAAAGAAATAAATAATAGTGTGCCATTAGTGGTTGCAAAACATCCAGTCGGTCTGAAAGAAATAGTGGAAGACTTTAAGGCGAATACACTCAGACCTGCCCATGGTAATCAGAATGCACCAATCGTAGGAATTTGGGGCATGGGTGGTTCCGGCAAAACCACCCTTGCAAAAGAGTTATATAATGAAATATCTTCTTCAATGGAAAATTCCAGTTTTGTGTTTGATATTCGAGATGCCGCAACCAAAGGCCTGTTGCATGAGAAGCAGAAAAAGCTCCTCAGTGACCTCGGCGTCCAAGGTTTAGCATTTGACAATACAGAGGAAGGTATGAGAAATCTTTCAAGGGGTTTGAGGTCTGTCAGAGTATTGATTGTTCTTAATGATGTGGATAATATGGAACAACTGGATGCTTTGCTGCCCATAAAAGACAGCCTTGAAAAGGGTAGTCTCGTCATTGTTACCACACGGGTACGTGACATCCTTAAATCTTGGGGTATCTCCTCCATATATAAAATGAGAACACTGGATCCATTGTATGCAAAGCAGCTTTTCTGTTGGCATGCTTTCCTAAAATCCTATCCACCTGATGGATTCAAGGAACTTGTTGAACAGTTCTTGGAGGTATGCAATGGATTACCTTTGTCTCTTAAGGTGTTTGGAGGACAGCTATATGGTGAGTTCCGTAAAGAGTATTGGAAGTCACAGTTGCATAAGATCTTCAAAATATTGTCTGAAGATATCAAACAAACACTCAAAATAAGCTATGACACTCTTGATGATGAAGAAAAAAGGATGCTCCTCGATGCTGCATGCTTCTTCATTGGACAAGAGAGTAGATTGGCAATTGAAGTATGGAATGGAATGGGGTGGAGTGCTCTACAGAGTTGGGAGAGGCTCTTGCACAGGTGTTTGGTTGAGCTTGACAATGAAAATTTCATAAGAATGCATGACCATTTAAGGGATTTGGGAAGAGAAATTGCAAATAAACAATCACCTTACCGTCTTTGGTTTCCTCAACAAATTATTAATGTTCAAAAACAAGTTTAGGTAAAATTAATATTTTTTTATTCTGACCAAATAGAAGTGAAATTAATTATTTTTTTATTGTATCACTAATCAATACAAAACAATCTTTTTTATTACACATGAATGTTTGAGTCCATGAAGTTTAATTAATTTTACAATTAAATAGTTGTCTTAAGAAACTTTTGACTAGGTAGATCTATTTTGCAATCAAATAAATAGCTCAAAAGACTTAACAATTTACTCTAGCCAGATAAAGATATGTTTGAACAACCAATAAATTTATTTTGATATGAATGTTGGCTTTATTAAATCTTTTATATTATTGTTTTTGATTTTTGATTTTTTTTTGTTTTAGGAAAGAATTGGCATTCGAGGAATTTTCGCAACCTCAAATCAAATACAATGGAATGTTTTTGAGGTTTGTTTGCCCACACCTTTTGTTTCTAGTAATTTTAATTGTTTGTAGAAATTCTTAGCTTTATATGTTTATTTTATTTTATTTTCAAAATATTTAGGAAATACCACAAATGATCGCAAAAACTGATGAGGTTGATGAGTTTCACATTTGCTGCTCGCACGGGAATCTCACAGTTAACACAAATGGAGGAATTCGGTCGTTGACACCTGTTAAAAACATTGTATTAACTGAATAATGATTACACAGACTAACTGAGCTTCATCTCTTCATTAACACAGCCACCATTACAGGAGCCCTCTTACAGCTCTTCAGAGCTAGACTCTTGAGCGAGTGAGTGCAAACCATATCAGACTCAACAATATATAGGCAAACACATATTTAATGCTAAGTATACTATACCATATAGTTAGCTAAAATATTTATGAGGATAGTTGAAACAACACTCATCCTGAACTATCTAGAAGCTGGAGGACGGTAGAAGTTGGTGCATAGTGAATTTGGATGTCTCTTGAAAGTCTTTGGTCTGTGCTAGAAGTCTTCAGTCATAATTAATTTACTTCTACCAACATCCCCCCATAAATTAATTATGCTAATTGCTCTAATTGTCCCCCCATAATCTAAAAAAGATGGGTGCTGGTCTAAAACCTTGTTAGGTACCCATTTACAATCACTGATGAAATTCTTCATATTGCTTCCCCTCATCATAATCACTTTGGGTTTTACGGCTTACCCCTAACCGATGCAATTCTAAAGTGGTTTAAAGCTCACCACGAACTCCACAAACCTCACACACAAATGGTTTCAAGATCACCACAAACTTCGCACTCAAGTGACTCCACAAATCATCATCACGGGGAAACCATCATCACTCTGGGCTTTTCTCCTTCTATACTTGCATCAAAAATGATTATTGAGTCCATATAAAAAGAAATCCATCTACCGAGATACATGGGTAACCAGCCTCTGTACTCACCAATTGTATAGGATTCCTTTTCAAATACATGGTTCATCAATATGTTAAACCAAAATATTGACCTCCTTCCAATGCTACAAACACATCATTATAGCTTCTTACAACTCCTTACAGTGAGTTTTGGATCTCTCACAGATGGTTTCAGATTACCACAAACTCACAAGGTTGGTTTCAGATGACCACAAACTAGCTGCGGTGGTTTCAGATTACCACCAACTAACAACTTTCTTCAGCTCTACGGAATTGGACAGGACTCACAGAATTTGACTGAAATCTGCCAATTCGATGATGTGTCAAATTTCCAATGCAAACCCTTGTGGTGTTGACTCCTCCTTTCACTCGATCTAGCGCCCCATGGAACAGCTACAGCTTTCCATTGGACTGGGGCTTCTACTGCAACCATGATCTGACTTATAGTTGTAACCAGCATCAGCATTCAATTTTCTTTTGCCTCTTTTCCTTCTTGTCTCATCCAAATCAGAAACAGAACATAACTCAAACACCTTTAAAGTCTCACAAGCTCCTTGCTTCCAGATCTTTCACAGTTGCTAAAATCCTTAACAATGGCCAACCAAATTCTTCCTCACTTGGAAACAACATTTCTGCGATCCTATAGAGACTTTATTTTCTACACCGACCCTCCTTCACCTCATTTTCGGCAAACTAGCGATCTATTTCACACTTTAACACTAGTGATGAATCTTAACAACGATGGTTTGAATAGGGTATACCTTTTATACTTCGCTGCTTTCTTATTGGTATCTCTTTTCATTAACAGAGACAATATCCTCTCTTACTATCTCCTTCGGCTTCTGCAAATTATTGTGGTGCTCCCTCTAGCTTCAATACAACTGCGAACTTGACTGGCCGCCTTTCCTACAGACTGGGACTTCAAGGATTCCTTTGGGCAGCGACTGGCTTTTTCTTCTTTTGGCAATATCAAACAACTACAACTTCTCCTTTGCATGGCGAGCTACGGCTCCTTTCTCCACGATCTACTTTAAAGTCTTCATCCGATGATTAGCAAGGCAGCGACTCCCTTCAACCTTCTGGGCGATCTCAAAACAACACAATCCGCAAACTCATTCAAGCTGCGGCTTTCTACACTTTCAGATCCTTTTTCAACAATCTCAAATCCTTGTAGGCAGCGGCTCATTCTCCATCGATGTTCACTTTTCAAATAGTGACGTCTTTACTCCTTATCTGCGTTCCATTTGCTTTCAACAATCTTCATACTTTGGGCGGCTGTAATGACGGCTTCAGCTTTAAAACAGGTAGTCTTTGGCAGCTCCTTGAAACCCTTTGCATCGGCTTATTTTGGCTGTGGACTCCTTCCTTAGCTGGGCGCTTTAACTCTTTTTAAACCACGATCAACAAAAACATCATTCTCTTTGCCGTCTTATCATCTACAACCGTCTTTTAACTTGGATCTGACTCTCTCAGCACGATCTGGCTCTACTCTTTCTCTTCCAGCAGTTGGACATGTCTTTCAACTGCAACACTCCCCTGGCTCTCTCTGCTAAACACTTGACCAGATTCTTCTGGCTCTCCAGGCTCCTACCATCGGCTCTGATACCATGTTAAAAACATTGTATTAACTGAATAATGATTACACAGACTAACTGAGCTTCAGCTCTTCATTAACACAGCCACCATTACAGGAGCCCTCTTACAGCTCTTCAGAGCTGGACTCTTAAGCGAGTGAGTGCAAACCATATCAGACTCAACAATATATAGGCAAACACATATTTAATGCTGAGTATACTATACCATATAGTTCGTTAAAATATTTATGAGGATAGTTGAAACAACACTCATCCTGAACTATCTAGAAGGTGGAGGACGGTAGAAGTCGGTGCACGGTGAATTTGGATGCCTCTTGAAAGTCTTTGGTCTGTGCCAGAAGTCTTCAGTCATAATTAATTTACTTCTACCAATAACACCCTCTTTAGTTGGACTAAAATATTTAGTGTTTAGTGGATATGATTTTAATCAAATAATGGTTGATATATCAAGAGAGCTCGTCTGGCTTCGCTGCTTCCAAATTGGCCAGCGAAATCTTTGGTCAAGGCTTCCATTGAGAAAGTTGAGGGTTTTAGAACTCTATGAAGATAAAGAACATGACTTAGAAGAGCTGTGGGGGGAGACTGAGGGCGAGGTAAGTAGCGTCCGTTTTACCTGTTTTAAATGTATATTTCAATCCTTTTATAATTGATGTATGCTTTACGTTTCTCACTCGGAAATGTGCTGCAGGCCCCTGTGCAGTTAAGGCAGTTGCTTATTTCAGGTTGTAAGAAATTTCAAGGTTTTCCAAATTCAATAGGACATCTCAAACATTTGAAAAAGATAATAATCTCTGAAGGCCACCATTTTACGAGTCTGCCAGATGAATTTTGCCTTCTCCAATCGCTGGAATACCTGGTGTTAAATAAGTGTGATATGCTATCATCACTACCGAGCAATTTCGGCAATTTGAGCAATCTGCGACATCTAAGTTTGCAATCCTTGAAGTTGAGGAGGTTGCCGATTACCTTTAAAAATTTGAAGCTCTTGGAACATCTCAGTTTATGGTCTTGTAGTGAACTCACATTTATGTCAGAGGACTTAAACTTTCTGGAAAACATAACAAAGCTCGAGTATTTGAACCTTGGTCGGTGCAAGAAATTAGAAGAGTGGCCTTGTCACATCACTAAGCAGGCGTCCTTGAGAGAGCTCAATTTCAGCCGTACCAATTTAAGGGAGATACCAGATAAAATAGGTCAACTCAGCAAGCTGAGAAATATGATAATATTCGATGTGCTGTTTGCCGACCTCTCTTGGAGGTTTGTCTTCCTTGACGAATCTTCAAATTGGCACTTGTCGTGACCTGAAATGTTTACCTGACTCTCTTGGAGATTTGTCTTCCTTGACGAATCTTGAAATTTATGATTGCCCTGAGCTGGAACATGCAGGAGTGAAATCTCTACCAAAATCAATTAGGCAACTGAATAATCTTCAATACCTGAGCGTAGGCAATTGTCCAATCAGCGAATTGGATTTTGGGGCGACATCATTACCTTTTGGATTGAGCAACCTGAAGATTATATTTCTAGATGAGACAAAAGTGTGCAGAATTTCATTTTCAGAAGACTGTTGTCCCCACCTGGAAAGTCTCGGGGTTGCCGACAATCATCATTTAAAGGAGATGGAAGCACTGCCAAGGACCCTCCAGTCTATATTTTTGAGAAACTGTGAAATGTTGAAGAATATTCCGAGTTTTGCAGGATTTACTTCTCTCAGAGAATTTTATCTAAGAGATTGCAATGGAATTGAGAAAATCGAAGGTTTGAATAATTGCACGAGATTGCAGAAATTGATTGCTCACACCTGCTGGGAGGTGCCGGGTATAGAAAGCTTGGAAAACATGCAGAATCTGAAGCAGCTGCAACTCAGAGCAAACAAGGGATCAGTTATTGGACGTTGTATTCAAAGGATAGAGGTAATAATAGTTTGTAGGACTAAAAATTTATAGTTATTTTCATCTGATTGCGCATTGACTGAATGTTGTGAAAGGATTTTGCAGAAATGTCCGGATAAAGGAATAGAAATATGTGCACGGGCAGTCCCTGATGCGGCCTCACTTGTAGACTCCTTACTTTCTCCGAATCTCACCATCGTTGACTCTATCTCCAACCAGAATATTAAGTCCAGACCAAATTTGGTGGTGAAGAGTATCTCCGATGGTGATGCCATCATGTTCTGTTGTGTTATAAATTGTGTTTCTTCACAAATGACACTAAATAGACATAGAACACATGAAATAACGATTGAAAAGGGTAGATGGGCATGGGTAGGTGTCTTTGCAGAACTTCCATACGGAAGGGAGTTTGAAATCTACAGCCGCGAAGAAGAGGAGCGCGGAGATGTGGAGAAAGCTTTTCTCGTGAGAGGGGAAAAGCAAACAACAATGAAGGCAGTCTGCAGTTTATTGCCCCTTTTGTTGCAAAGTTAAGTTACTAAACAAAAGCAAATTTAAAGCAAATTTACAGCCAATTTTATTCCAATTTTATGTTCATTTGTAAGTATGTAAACTAAATAATTAATAATGTTTTTAAAGTTGCATTCAGAGTTTTTTTAAAAAGTATTTGATAAAATAAATTAAATTTTGTATACTTTTTATTTTTAAATAAATTTATTTAGGTTAATTAAATAAATTTTTGTATATAAAAAAATGTAATTTCGAGTAAAAAAAATTGGTTCAGAAATTTAAATTAATAATTAAGGAAATGGGATATATGATTTAATAAGTCTATTTCATATATAATTATGTCAATTATAAGCTAATTATTGTATTGTACAAATTTTTGATCAAAATAGACCTAAAATATAAGGGAAAATAATTGAATACACATCTTTTATCATTACATTTTATCCCACTTTGATTTGCATGTGAACTACTAGGCAAATGCATATCAAAGTAAAGAAGTAGTTAATATGTAAAATCAAATATTTTCACTCTAAAAGAATATCCAACCTCTTGAATAGTAGATCATTCTTGAATTCTTTTTGTCATGAGAACTCTATTGAAAACTACAATGCTCATATGGCATTAGGTAGTGCACATCCACCACATGTAGTGTTCATATGCTACTAGAAGTACAATGCACACCATGATGTGCACATGCCACAAGATGTTGTGCATACACCATGAGGTGGTTTGCATATGCCATAGTGTGTATATCGTATAAGATTTTACATCATAATGAGTAGAATTATTCTCTAATGTGATTAACCATTCCAATTGTTTAAAACAACTTGATTCTTATAAGCTTCCTATATCTTTGGTTGTAGTTGTAATTTTTCTTGATTATTGGATGAATAATGTGGTTTGAGAATTTCTCTCAAATACTTTCTAGTGGTCATAGTTATCTAGGATACTAGGCCAAATTATTAACTTGACAAAATCCTTATTCACCATAAGGTCTTTCATAGGAGAAAAATATAACCTAGTCATTGTCATTCAATCAACTTCAATATTTTGTGTTTTTTAAATAACTTGGATATTTAGAGCTTCAAAACTCCCTAGGAGATCCCAAACTCTTTTACAGTGTGACCTCAACCTTACATTTTTAGCTATGGTTGATCCTTTGATTTGCTTGATGAACAACTCTTAAGTCTCTAAATATCTAAAGTTGCTTAACTTTTATATTTTTTGCTAAAATGGGCCCATGAACTAATTAATCATACTCAACTTCATTATTTGTGCAACTAAATTAGAGGAAAAAAATCTCATCATCTTCTTTTCTCTTGGAGACATAAGAAACACATTGCTCTTGGCCCATTGGCACATATAGCTCTATCAAAGTTTGAATTCCATATAATTGAAGGATCATTACCTTCTTCTTTAACTAGTTTTTGAACATCATTTACTTGAGGAACAATTGGATATTTATTATAGATTACATAGGTTCCCAATCCTATTGAATCAAAGTTACCAAAAGGGTCATAATCTTAGGTTACATATGTACATTTTGCTAGAGTCCAATTTCATAGGCCTCAAAAAATTTAAAATCCATAAATGTCCTTTTTGGAATTTCCCTATTTTTTCCTCTATGCTACTCCTAGTATTCTTTGTTTTGTGGTCTCAGCCCTAGGTCTACTACCATTCCTTGGAATCACAGTATACACATGTCATGTGCTTCTATTTTAGCCTTGCTAGTTGTGAATCTATCCATGAACCTCATCTACCCTCCTCGCAAGCCACTCACACAAAAACACATGGTCCATCTATTAGGATATCCTATCTCAAACAAAATTGTCTCTATATAATTACAATCTAATAAACTATTTTCATAGTGGTATCTTCATCTTAATAAGTTTCTATTAAAGCATCTTCAATGGTTTCTCCATCTAACCTAAATAATTTTCTTGTTGATCAGGTATTTCAAGTGTCTCTCTGAACTATAGTTAATCTAGTCATAATTTTCTAAGTTAAAATATTCTCTTTTTCTTCATGATAATTTAAATTTAATGTACTCACATAAGTGGTTTGGTAGTTTAACTCTTGTATTTATTCACAAGAAACTAAGTTGAGTGGCCTTGTAATATTAGAGTGGACAACACTTGTGCAACTTCCATACAAACCATGCAAGAATTTTTTGAGCATCCTTCATCATGTATCTAACACTAATTACCTAGTAGTAATAAATCACAAGCACAAACATTTTCTCCTAAGATGGTTTTATTATTGAAAATTCTTTTAATAAATTCATTTAGGACAAAAGTGTGAGGAATATGAATTTGAATGTTATCATTAGAAGTGTTGAAAGTGAGGATCTCATCTACCATATACACTCCAAGTTCTATGATAGTAAATATAGACCAAATTTCCTATAGATTGAAGCTAGATTCTTTCATTGAATTCCTTCATTGTGATTCTTTGCCTTGCATTGAGACACCCCAAGGCCTTTTCCTTTTGTTCTGAATTATTTTTAAGCAAGCTTGTGGACTTCATGCATTCTTTTCATATTGACTAGTCAAAGATGCCACATGTCAACATGGCATAAATTCAAGCGAGGCCATGATCTCTTTCTCTCGGAGGTGGGTGGAGCTGCCACGTGGTTGCCTCATACGATCATTGTAAAAGCTTTATTCTTCGAGGAGGAATGATAAGTGAAAGGTGCCACATGTTGACATCATGGGAATTCTTGAAGGCAATAACGAGGAAAGCCTCAAAAAAGTTCCACCCACGTGCCACGTGTCCTGAACATGGATTTATTGAAAGGGAAAAGCAAAAGGATATGGAAAGGCATCGGAGGATGCCACGTGCCAAAGTTGTAAGATGCGAATGTCATTGTTACTCAAAGGTTCACTCGCCCAAGTAGTTGTAGTAATCAACATTATGATAATCACCATGATTGGATTTTGGCTAACAAGGAGTTCTTGGATTTTGGCACCTAGTTATTCTTAAGGTTTTGTCTAAGGCATTCATTTCAGAGTCGACTAGTATCCGCCTTGGCAAACTTTGTATAGAGGAAGTGGTTAAAAGGAATGAGTTGGGAGATTTTGAGTTTCACTTCAATCGGATCTCACCAACTGAAATGTTATTGCAGTATGGACTTGCAGAGGGAGAAATTAAATTTTGTTGGCTTTATGCAAATCTTTTTGCAGTTTTCTTGGCTGATGATTTAATGCCATCATTTGTATTTTTATGCCGAAGGTGTCTCATTATTTGAGAGTGTCGACCAAATTCAGTTGAAAATCTTAGAGAGGCCTGGAAAGGGGGTTAAACGTATCTCATCTGCTCATCATTTTTTGCCATTTTTTCAGCTGTTTTTAGCTGCTTTTAACCACTTTCCCTGCCCCTATTGGTTTCCACTCCTCCAAACTCTTCCTTGTTAGTATTGACCTTTCACTCCTCCAATTTTGTGAGCTGCAGCCTAAAAATAAGGTTTAGACGAGGGTTTTTGAGTATGTTAATTAAAATTAAAATTACGACCAAGATATTAATAATGAGCACACTTATGTTTAACGTTATGGAATCCTTTACGCTACGTAGTTAAATATATATTAGCATAATTAATATATAATATAAATTTTAAATTGTATATAATAAATTTTTTTTTTTTTATATATATATATATATATATATAAATAAATAAATAATTACTAATTAATAATTATTACATTCTTATTTATTATATAATAGAGATTAAATCATATACAATATAATTATATTTATTGTTATATATAATAATATATATAGGTTATATTATTATTATATCTTATATTCTATAATACATAATATTAAATTTTTAAAATGAAATTATTATAATTAATAATTAATATATTTCTATATAGATCAAATTAAATTAATTTATGAAAAATCACATAGTTTAATTTATCTCTGGATAGATTAGGAAAAAGAAAACTATATGTATTTTAATATGTTAGAGTATGTGGTGAATATAATAGTTAATACATAAAATAAAATAAAAATATATATAAATATTATTATATAATAAAAATAAAAAATACAATTAATATAATAATAGTAATAATATATAAACAATATCATTTTTAAAATGATTTACCAATTGAACTCATGTACTACACAAATGTATGTAAGAAAATAAACCATATTTTCCTTTGATTGACCTTCTACACCTCTTCGACATACCCATTGCACACCAAGGTTGGATTGTTAGTTGTATTTTGTGACCCATGTGGTGGGAGAGGTTTCTTGCTTGTTGCTTCCCTTGTGCTATAAAAGGGAATTCCAAGCCTCTCCCAAAGGGGATAGGATTTTTTATAGTAGTTCTTCGTCAATTTTGGAAAAGGATTACTTAGAGAATCATTTTTGGAGAGTGTTCATTTTTGCATCTAAGCTTAGAATTTCAAGTGTATCTTTTAAATTAGTGAATAGAAAGCAAAACACATTGGATTGTGCCTAGCTTGCCTTTGTTGTGTGTTTTTTTGTTTGTTTACGCTAACTTTGATGCTCTATGTCATAATGAATGGATATGATTTGGATAACTAATTGATTGAGTTTTTGATTTTATGATATTTGATATAAATTTGTAGTTAATTGAACCATTTCATGTACTCTTTCATTTTTGTAATGATTTATGTTGAGTGTCATACTATGATTGTGGGTGAGCAATCTCTGTAAAGGGTTTAAGGACTTAACAAAATAACCCAAGAGTAACATTTTTTATCAAACCTTAGTGGGTTCTTCTTGCAAAAAGATCCAAATGTTATGTGCTTACCAAGCCTTAGGCTATTGGAATCTAGGAACACTGAGAGGGGGGAGTGAATCAGTATTCTACAAATCTTAACTTTATTAATCTGATATTTGAACCATTTACAGCTTGAACTGAAAGAAGGATGCAAACACATAAAGAAATCATCCACAACACCATAACAAAATAATTTTTTATGTAGAAACCCTATTCAGGGAAAAACCACAGTGGAGGTCAATCCACAATTTGAGTACTCAAATATAAGTTTTACAAAATGGGAATGCACTTGCATTCAGGCACACTACCCAGAGTTCACTGCTCAAAACAAAAAGACTCACTACCTTACAAAGTATTCAGATTAAGTCCATCTGAAGGATTGAACTGAAGGAATAACATCTACTCATGTTTGGTTACAGTTCCGGATAAGTACATTAGTTGATCCCTTGACCTTATGTCTGATTCTACTCTTCTTCTCTGCTCTGCTATAATTCGCATCACAAATCTTATATGCGTAGGTGAAATCACTCTACTATCCTTCTGATCTTCGCATCACACACAAATACACTTCGCATCCATAAAATATGATATATCCGATCACTTATATATATCTGCAACAAGAGATTCAATCAACCATATGTCGGCTCTATAACTACCTCTATATCTCACCTATACCTATTTACTTTTCCCTTGATCCCCTCTCTCTCTTTCTCTATCTCTTTATTTGTATCTCTCTTTGTTGTGCACTAAGATGTGATATAAAAAGGGGAGGAAGGTGGGGAAATTGAGAGAGAGAGGGAAGGAGGGAGGGAGTGGTAGATAAGGACAGAGTGAGAGAAAGAGGAAAGGGAGGGAGAGATATTGAGAGAAAGAGGGGGAGGGAGAGAGAGGTGAGATAGAGAGAGTGGTGAGGGAAGGAGAGAGAGAGAGAGAGGGGAGAGGTAGGGAGAAGTGGGTGTTGGCAAGAAGTTGAGTCCACTTTTTGACCATTTAGTGGAAGTGTTTTCCCTGATTTTCAGAATTCGACACGTTTGACCTTAAAATTTGAAGCACTTAGAGATGAAATCTTGGAAAAAGTCACTAATCATAAAATGTAGTACTCAGAGTTTAAATTTTCCAAATATGTAATTTATTTCAATACCTAGATCATACCAATTGATTTTCAATAGGCATTTCTAAAAACCACTGTTTAAAAGTAAAAATTTTTACCATACCATGCATGTGTATGTCACCCATATTTTGACCTAAATAATCATATTTTTCTAAATCCTTTTGGGAAAAGATTTGTAACTCAGTGAAACACACTTTCTATATTTTTTGTATTTTTTTATTGGCCATATTTGGTGTTTTGAAAAATCGTCGTGTACGTCACGCATAAGATGACCTAAACTTATCATTTTTTGATTTTTTTTAAATTGAAAAGAATTGTCTAAAGTACGCTTTCGTGCAATCTGTTCGCCAAAAAATTATGTTAATAAAAAGTTATTAAAATACTTAAAAACTCTGATAATTCAAGTTTATGGACTTGTTTAATTATAAATTAAATGAAAAATGAAAAAATTAATACAATTGTAAAAAAAATTATATATTTGGAATCTACATTGTCTCATCTATAATGGGTTTTGATTTCATCGAAAAATTCTACAAAAATGTCTTTAGATGTATGACCAAAGTCACTAATTTCTTATGACATTGCTATGACCTTCAACTTGCAGGTCAAACCAGGTCCAGGGCCTAGGCTCGGATTCCCAAACCTTTTCCCAAACCAAAAAACAAAGCACAAACCCAACCAAAAATTCATATTTTAAAAAATGAGATCCTATTCTAAAACAGGATCCCATTTCTTATACAAATAATTTTTGTATGCATTTACGAAACGAGATCCCGTTTTGAAAATTGTCAAAAATGGAAAGTTTCTATTTTTGGAATTTTTTCAAAACGAGATCCCGTTTTGAAAAAATTTCGAAAATGAAAACTTTAAAAAAATGGGTAGTTTCAAAATGGAAACTTTTCAAAATGGGATCTCGTTTTGAAAAGTTGTAAAAAATGGAAACATTCCATTTTTGGAATTTTTTTAGAACGGTATCCCGTTTTGAAAACTTTCCAAAAATGGATTTTTTTCTGAATGAGATCTCGTTTTGTAAAATGGTATCCCATTTTTAAAAAGGCGGGATCCCATTTTTTGTAAGCCGATTTCATTTGTTTTCCTAAGGCAAAAACTTCCACATTTCGTGGACTCATCTTCTTGCTCTTACCCAAGTGGGAGAGAGGTAATAGAGAGAGAAGTAGAGAGAGAATGACGAAGCTAGAGATATTCAGAGAGGGAAGGAGGGAGGGAGAGAGACTTAGGTATAAAGGGATACATAGGTAGAGAGAAGTAGAGAGGTAGGGACAAATGGAGGGAGAGGTGAAAGAGAGATAAAAATAGAGAGATAGAGGTAGGTAGAGAGGAAGGGGGAGATATAGATAAGTAAAGAGGGTAAGAGAGAGCGAGGGAGAGGTAGGTAGGGAGAGAGAGAGGTGAGATAGAGAGAGAGGGGGAGGGACTTGGATAAATATGTAGAGAGTAGAGAGGGAGGGAAGGAGAGATAAGTGAGAGATAAAGGTGATAGAGAGAAGTGGAGTGGAGAGAGAGAGAGAAAGAGGTGAAGGAGAGAGAGTAGGGACGAAGGGAGAGGTAGGGATAGATATGTAGAGAGGTGAGAGAGAGAGAGAAGTACAGAGGGAAATGGAGAGAGAGGGAGAGAGAATGGAAAGATAAATAGGAGTAGAGTAAAGGAGAGAGAAAGAGGGAAGAGAGAGAGAGAAAGAGAAAGAGGGAGAGGGAGAGAGAGGAGGGACGAAGAGGCAAAGAGAGAGAGGTGAGATAGAGAGTAGAGAGGGAAGGAGAGAGAGGAAGGAATGGATAAGTGGGAGAAAGGTGATAGATATATGATAGAGAGAATTAGAGAGGGGAGAAGGGAGGGAGGTAGAGAAAAATAGGTATAAAGGGATAGGTTATATAGATATAAGTAGATGAAAGGTGGGTGGGAGGAAGGAAGAGACATACAAAGACAGAGACAAAGATAGAGAGAAATAGAGAGAGAGGGGGAGATAGAGAAAATTAGAGAGGGGAGGGATGGAGGGGGAGAGAGGTGAGATAGAGTGAAGTAGCAAGAGAGAAATAGAGAGAATGGAGAGAGTGAGAGAAGTAGAGAGGGAAGGAGAGAGTGAGAGAGAGGGAGAGGAGGAGAGAGAGAGTATCAAAATAGAGAGTGAGAGAAAGAGAGGGAGAGGGAGAGAGGGAGAGAGAGATGAAATAGAGAGAGTAGTGAGGGAGAGGGAGAGATGAAATATAGAGAGTAGAGAGGGAAGGGGGGAGAGAGGGAGAGAGATGTGATAGAGAGATGAGTAGAGAGGGAAGGAGGAAGGTCAAGATATTGAGAGAGTTAAGGAGAGAGGGGGGAGAGAGAAATAGGTATAGAGGGATATGTTAGATAGAGATAAGTAGATATGGAAGGTGGGTGGGAAGAAGGAAGAGAGAGAAAGACAAAGAGATACAAAGAAAAAGATACAAGAGATAGAGAGGGGGAGATAGAGAAAAATAGAGAGGGAGTGAGGGAGAGAGGTGAGATAGAGAGTAGAGGGAATATTGAGATAGAGAGTAGAGAGGGAAGGAGAGAGAGAGAGAGAGAGAGAGA
>CM021104.1:122155620-122213340 GCA_007115665.2 Sequoiadendron giganteum | reverse complement strand
AGAGAGGGAAGGAGACATAAAGAGAGGGGAGAGATAGAGAGAAGTAGAGAGAGGAGTGAGGGAGGATAGGTAGGGAGGATATAGAGGTGAGTGTGTGAGAGAGAGAGCGAGAGAAGAAGAAAGTGAAAAAAAAGGGGAAAGAGGAAGGGGAGAGAGATAGGAGGGGAGAGAGATAAAGAGTAGAGAGGGAGGGAGAGATTAAGAGAGAAATATGGGAGTGAACCCACAAAAATGGTATACAATTCGAGTGAGGAAGGAAAACTTCCAAAAATCTCATCCATGCAAAAAAAAATTGTTTTGTGGGGTTCGAGCAAACTCAAGGTTCGAACAAACCTCAAAGGGGTTCACTCAAACTAGGGTTCACTCAAACCAGGGTTCGATCGAACCCCTTTGCATGTGGGAACCCTCATATCCCATTGTGAAAAGGGGGTTCGCTCGAACCCCCCTTTTCCCACCTTCCCACCCTTCGACACAAAAAGAATCCAGATTTTTGCCCTTCGAAGCTCAGGTTGAGGATGAAAATGGAGGAGACTTCAAAGACCCAGCTGGAAGATGGTATTCCCCAAAATGATCTATCCAACGAATATAATTTTAATATGTTTTGGTTTTATTATGTATGTGTTTTTAAAGTTTTATTAAACATAGGTTTTTCACCGAAAATCAAACTCTCTGTTCTGTACATGTGGAAAAATAGCAGATTATCAAAATAAAATTTTGAAAAATATATTTGGGTTGGGTATTGATGTCCTTGATCCATTAAAAATAAATAAATTTAATTTCGATACTTACAAAAAAATTATGTTGTATACGGTCCGCCTATGTCTGAATTGTAATTGGTTTGACTTCGAAACTTGATTAAGGATAAAATATTCAATAAAACACTATAAAACCAAATGAAAGTGCTAGATATCATAGTTACAAATTTAAATTCGAAAAAAATTGAATTTTATCCTTCATAAAAAAAAATTTATGTTGTATACGGTGAGCATCACTCCTTAAAAATGTTATTTAAAAAAAAAAGGTAGTTTTCAAAGGAGATGGAAAAATAAGTGCAATATGATTCCAAAAATAATGAAAAAAATATATTTATAATATATAGACAAAATGTCACAAATCACTAGTTTTCATCATCTTCAAATTCCTCATGGTTTAGCCGCTATAGGAGCCCGAAAGTGAAGATTTAGTTAAAAAAAATTAGTTCGGTGTCCAGTTTGCCCAAAAATTGTAAACCAGTATTGTGGTATCACCCATGGGGGGGATAGAGAGAGGTAGAGAGAGTGGTAGGGAGTGAAGGGTGAGGTAGGTAGAGAGAGGGAAGGAGAGAGGGAGGGATAGGAGGGAAAGAGGGAGGGAGAGAGAATGAGATGTGTTCGTTACCAAAATTGCTGATTACAAACCTTAAGAGTATGCTAAGCTCTATGGTTAGATTTACAATGTTTTTGGCCAACGAATGAAGTCAACCAATATGGTTTGGAACTCCCCACACTTCAGGCTTTTCTTGACCTAGGTGGGTGCACCTTGATAATGAAGAAAATTTAAGAGTTGTGTGTACCTTTTGACTATATCAATATATTTCTGAATGGCATGTAAATATGAAATAGATATAAGGCTAATAGCTAATCCTACTCCTAATGTTTGAAATTTGAATGTGTGAATAAAGTTTTTATGAATTATCATCTTATAATGAATATGACTAGTTCTTTCTATATACTTTGGGCAATAGAGTCAATATGTGTATGATAGATGTGTCCTCCCTCCTAGCGTAACTCAAATTATTTGGCACTTTCTAGATGTTTATACCTTGTATAAAGGTGCAAGGTTGTTAGTTACCAAGATCTTCTTACAAATCCCAATGATATCTTCCCAAGTTACTGTGACTATTTGAAAGGATTTTAATTCTTTCTTGAAGGAAACCAGTTAAGATGATTTATTTAAGAGGATTTTAATTTTGGGTAGAAACCAATTAAAATGAATCACTTAAAAGGAATTTAATTCTTTCTTGCATGAACCAATCAACATGAATCACACAAAGACAACAAATGTGTCACGATAAATTAAATATATGCTTGATATAGTGATTTAAATAATTAGGAAATGCCACTCTAGAGATAACAAAGATAACATATGTGAATCAATATCAAGAAATAATTGAACACCAAAATATCGACCACTAGATTATAATATTATTCTCAGTTAAATGGCTTCAAAAGATTTTACAATATGCATAAGAAGGCTTCATTTTCTGGTATATTCTACCCACTATATAATCTCTTCTACTAAGGATTTTTCATCTTTGATTTTATCTCTCATAAATACTTTGTATTTTCAAAGGTTATGACCCTTTACATGTCCATCTAATGCAACTCTTCATTTAATTAATTATCTTCAAAAGATTAAAATATTTTAATTTTAATCTCCTTGATCTTTGCACTAGTGAAAATAATCTTAATAATTATTATAATCCTTCCTTTGCTGGCGATTTTCATGGTCAAATTTCCTCTTTGGTGGAAAAATTTCACCTTTTGCTTGTATGCACTTTTACCCAATAAAACACCTTTTGGATAGAAACAATTACCCACTTCATGATTAAATTTAATTAATTTCTTCCCTGAAATTACCATCAATGAAATTAATATTTTCCACAAGAATAATACCCCCCAAAATATTCATCATAATCCTGATTTCATTTAATCATTAAGGGAGAGGGGCCTATAGTGGAGCACCCTAACTTTGTGTTTTTAATTTTTTACGTGAAAATTTCAAATCACTCCCAATTTTGTACAATAGTTTATTTGTCAATAAGAGGCAAGCAGTTTATATATCTCTTGATTTGCTGAAGATTGATATAATTCCTCATCTGCAGTACTGGTTTTCCCTCCAGGGCTTTTTCCAGGGACAATTTGTCCAAAAATATTGTGTTTATTATTTTGCATGTTTTCTTCTCTTTTCCTATGAGTTTTATTTGTGAAGTTGCAGTTGTATTATTTTTCAGTGTTTGTTGTGAATTAATTTTTGGCAGTCAAATAATCTTTATAGATAGGAGATTAATAATCAGTAACTACAATAGAATTTTCATGTGGTATTAGAGCAGATCTGAGGGCATAAAGAGCTCAGCGCAGGCACAAGAAGAAAAAAATTTGAGGGTTTATAAAACCCAGTTCTACTTCTTCAGAATTATTTGTTTTTATTATTATTATTTTTATTTGAGATGGCCTCAGCAGGTTTAAGAGATCAAGACAGATAGGATGGAGCCTCATATTTTGGTGTTTGGAAAGCCAGAATTTCTTTATTGCTGGAAGAGAATAGTATCAAGGAATATGTGACCAGTGTTGTAGTTGTACCTACAGATCCAACATAGCTCTTAGCATATAATAAGGAAGATGCCAAGGCAAGGAGGATGATTCTTGATGGTGTTAAGGATCATATTGTTTCACATATCACAGAGTTGGATACAATGAAGAAGATGTGGGATGCCATTTTGAATCTGTACCAGAATGCTACCACTAACAGGAAGCTAATTCTCAAAGAAAATTTGAGGAATACCTGGATGAACAAGGGAGAAGACGTTACAAGTTACCTCACCAGACTTAGACTTGTCAAGGATGAGTTGGTAGTTGTTGGAGATAAACGAGATGATGAAGAGCTAGTACATATAGCCCTAAATGGGTTTACTAAGTAGTGGGATGTCTTTGTTCAAGTTATTAATGGATGAGACACCTTACCGAGTTGGTATCGACTATGGAGTGACTTCACTCAAGAGGAGCTTAGACTAAGCCTTGTCAGTGGTACCAACAATAAGAGTCAGAAAAGTGAGGCAGAACAGGAAAACATTGCCCTAGTAGGAAAAGGGAAAGCAAAGAAGGGGTCTAGAAAATGATCAAATCCTAAAGGTGAGAAGAAGGAATTGTCTAAACTCAAGTGCTATGGATGTCACAAGTTTGGAAACTATGTCAGAAATTTCCCACAAAGGAAGGAAGGCAAGAAGTAGATGACAACTTCAACAAGTGCAGATGAGCTCTCTATTAGAATGGAGGATGATTTTGCACTCATAGTTTGTATGGTTAGCTCAACCTCATAGGGTGTCTGGTATATAGACAGTGGGGCATCATTTCATATGACAAGAGTTGAAGAATACTTCTCTAGTTACATGGAGGAGGATATTAGAATCCAGATTTCTATGGGGAATATGTCCAAACTAAATCTAGTTGGGAAAGGGACTATTCTATTTCAAAGGGAGAATGGCAAGCCGATTCCCATTCATGATGTGTTGCATGTGCCAAGCTTGGGTATGAATCTGATTTCCGTATTTGTCCTTCAGGATAAAAGCTACAATGTATTCTTTAGAGGGGAAAATGTGTTAATCAAGCACAAGGATTGGAAATCACCCATAGCTATTGGAGTTAGGAGCAATCGACTTTATAGGTTGCAGTTTGATACTCATAAGGAACTGATGAGCAACGGTCATTATAGAGATCAAGGAGAGCTATGGCATAGGAGGATGGGCCATATACATCATGGAGCACTTAAATTTCTTTGTGAGACAGTGCCAGGTGTTCCAGAGGTGAGCAAAGAAAATGATGATATATGTAAGGGATGTGTGTTGGGGAACTTTGTGAAAGAATATTTTCCAAGGAGTGACACCAGATCCAAGGGTGTTCTTGATCTAGTACATTCATATATATGTGGACCAATATCGATGAAGTCTCTTAGAGGATATGAGTACTTTGTTACTTTTATTGATGATTTCTCCAGGAAGACTTGGATATGCTTCTTGAAGACCAAGGATGAGGTTTTTAGTCATTTCCAAGAGTTCAAATCTCTTGTGGAGAATTTGACAGGCAGGAAGATAAAGGTTCTTCAGTCAGAAAATGGAGGTGAGTACAAAGGGAAAGAGTTCCAAGATTTCTGTACCAGGGAAGGAATTAAGAGAGAATGGATTGTTCCTTACAACCTGTAGCAAAATGGGGTTTCTGAGAGGAAGAATCGGTCTATATCGAAGGCGGCAAGGGCTATGTTGTATAACCAGGATATGCCATGCTACTTATGGGCAAAAGCATGTAGTACAATAGTATACATACAAAACAGGGTTCCACATAAGGTATTGGGAAAGATGACACCAGAGGAGGTGTTCTCAGGGAAGAAGCTAGATTTCAACCACTTCAAGATATTTGAGAGTTTGGCATATTGTCACATTCCAGGGGCTACATGTTCCAAGTTAGATCAGACTGCAGAGAGAAGGTACTTTGTGGGGTACAACGAGACCTCAAAGGAATATGGTATATTTATTCTAGGGGCCAGGAGGATTATAGTTAGGTGTGATGTCATGTTCATGGAGGACAAGGCATTTAGAAGGTCCAAATATTTTCCAATAGATGATCAGAGTGAGTAGCCAATAGAAGCTCCAAGGATCAAGCAATCAGATATAGGACAATGAAGTTCGAGTACAGTTACTAGTACAAGCATAGGCTCAGGTGCTGAGAGTTCACAGAGTATGGAGCAACAGATGCAATAGATCCAAGAGATGCATTAGGAACAGATGGAGGTTGATACTTCATCCTCTATATTTGGTAGCAGTAACCAACAAAAACAAAGGGATACTCAGGATTTTGTGGGAGATCCTAGGACAAGTCATAGATAGCGGAGACAACCAACCAGGTATAATGACTATATGGCTTTAGTTAGTCAGTTGGTAGATAATGATCCTTTCAGTTATCAGGAGGCCGCATAGTAGCAAGTGTGGCGAGATGTGATGGTTGAGGAATATGCCTCAATAGTGCAAAATTATGTGTGGGAGGTTGTTCCTAGACCAACAGATAGGGTAGTGGTTGGATCATGTTGGATCTATAAGATCAAGCACGGTGCAGATGGTAGCATCGAGAAATACAAGGCAAGGTTTGTGGCCAAGGGTTTCTCTCAGAAGGAGGGAATAGACTATGGGGAGACATTTGCTCCAGTGGCCAGGTATACTTCTATATGAGTCGTGATCTCTCTTGCAACACATATGGGATGGCAGATCCATCAAATGGATATCAAGATGACGTTTCTTAATAGTGAATTGAAAGAGGAGGTATAGATAGAACAACCAGAGGGCTTTTTAGCACACAATAGTGAAACCCACTTGTGCAGATTGAAGAGAGATTTGTACAGACTCAAGCAGGATCCTAGGGTGTGGTATGAGCGCATTGATAAATACTTGCAAGGAATGGGCTTTGTGAAGAGTGAGGCAGACGCTAATCTCTACTACTTGGTGGTTGGGGGTGACGTTCTCATTCTTGTTCTATATGTGGATGACTTGTTTTAAATAGGTTCACTAGGGCTCATAGAGGAGTGCAAGCGAGACCTTGCATCAAAGTTTGAGATGAAGGATTTGGGGCTTATACACTACTTTCTAGGCATGGAGGTATGGCAGACAGATGGAGAGATTTTCCTTGGACAAGGGAAATACTATATCAAAATCTTGAGGAGGTTCAAGATGGAGGATATCAGATCCATGTCTACTCCTATGATAATCAATTGGAAGAAGGTAGAAACATCTAGGGAGAAGGATGTAGACCCCACCTTATACAGGTAGTTGATTGTGTCTCTTATGTATTTGGTCAACACCATACTAGATACATCCTTTGTAGTAAAATTTCTTAGTCAGTTCATGGTTGAGCCAAAGAAAGTGCATTGGACAACGACATAGCACGTGTTGCGATATTTGCATGGTACAATCGAGCATGGGATCATATATGATTGAGGTGATGGTATCAAGTTGATAGGCTATACTGACACATATTGGGTAGGTAGTACAACAAATAAGAAAAGCACTTTAGGGTGTTGCTTTAGCTTGGGATTAGGAGTTGTCTCTTGATACAACAGGAAGCAGAAGTCCATGCCTCTGAGTTCTACAGAGGCATAATACATAGCAGCTAGCATGGCGACATGTGAGGTGATATGGCTTTGGAAGTTGTTGGTAGCCTTGTTAGGTCAGAGGGTTGATACTACGATGATACACTGTGACAATCAAAGTTGCATCAGGTTGTCTAAGAATCCGGTGTTTCATGATAGGTCTAAGCATATAGACATCAGGTATTATTTCATCAGGGATTGTGTACAGTAGGGGATTATTCAGCTATAGTATATGCCTACAGATCAGCAGGTAGCAGACATTTTGAAAAAGGCATTGGGGAAGGCAAAATTCATCTTCTTTAGAGATATGTTGTGTGTTATGCAGAACACCTTCCTCACTAAGAGGGAGTGTTAATTTATTGTAGCTTAGACAACTATTTTGTCTAATTCCAAGAATTATTATTTAATTCTTGAGACTTCTAGAAAGAAGTTAGTTAGGTCCAGATAATTTATTAATTAATTGATTCTGGGTATGTGCAGGATCATCATGGAAAAAACAGGCCCTTAAGTGGCAAAAAATTCAGAAAAATCAGAGTTAGGCAACTTGACATAAAAATTTGAATAATTTATCTATATTATTTATAGAATATGTAAGAACATAATTTGTAGAAAATTGAATTTAGTTTCCAAATTACTAGGTTTATTTACAAAAAAAACAAAATCTATTTGGTGAAAATTTGAAATTTCAATATAGTAGTACTTAAATTTCAGGGAAAAAATAAGAAGTAGGTGTCTGTCTGACCACCCTAACCACATTAAAATGATAATATTTTTGTATAATATTTTAGATATGACTAGAGGACTCATGTCCCGATGTGATGCATATATTTTTGTAATTTTTTTCCAAGTAAAAAATTAATTAAATTTTTTTTATCACAACTTTTAAAAAATATAAAGACTCGTATGTCTGACCACCTTAACTTGATCAAAACTTCATGAAATTATTTTTTTTCTTTTTTAATCTTATATTATATGAATCATAGAATGTGATGCATGTCTTGGATTCAAAAAATATGATAGCATTTGAAAGCTATAGATGTTTTTCAATCAGCCTAAAAATTAGGACTTTAATCGTAATTCAATAGAAAATGAATAATAATTATTTATTAAATTAAAAGTAAACAATAATTTATATTGGTGGAAAGCTGAGAATCTCCTATTAAAACCCTTTTCATTTCATTAATTTTTGGTTAAAAAGAAGTTGTCAGCCACAAACCCATCATATTGCCACTTTTTGGCCCATCATGATCCTGCGCATACCCTTCCTCTAGAGACTTCTAGAAACCAGTTAGTTAGGGTTTGTTAGAGTCTAATTAATCTTAGCCATCGATTGAGATTAAATCATGGCCATTGGTTTTCCAACGAGAATAGTTTAAAAGGGGGTCAATGGGAATTTGGAGAACAAACACTTGAGAAAGATTTGTAGTGATAGAAAATAAATTTGTAGTGAGAGAAAATAGTCTTGCAGTGATAGCAAGGGCACAGTGATAGCGTTGGAGGCAAAAGTAGTAGAATTTCAGTAGGAGAAATTGAGGGAAGAATTTTCAGAGAAGAATATTATCGGAGTTTTTCAGTAAGAGGCAACCAATTAATGTATCTCTTGATTTCTTGAAGATTAATATAATTCCTCATCTGTAGTACTAGTTTTCCCTTCGGGGTTTTTCCAGGGACAATTTATCCAAAAATATTGTGTTTATTATTTTGCATGTTTTCTTCTCTATTCCTATGAGTTTTATTTGTGAAGTTACAGTTGTATTATTTTTCATTATTTGTTGTGAATTAATTTTTGGCAGTCAAATAATCTTTATAAATAGGATATTAATAATCAGTAACTGCAATCGAATTTTCACAAAGAGTTCATTGCTCCTCCCTGTCTAAACATCTTCATTTTTGTGTCACTATTATAGCTAATTGGAACACTCTTAATAGCTGACAGGGCCTCAAATACTTCATCAAGAATTAACATGATCCCTAGTTTACACATCGCATTTGTTACTAGCAACGGTTTATTTTGCATTTTTGGATTTCTAGTGTCCTTTTGGATTTTTTATCATAAGGTGAACCATCATTTGCACCTCCAATAAGCCAAATACTATCTTGGGATATAGAACAATTTTAATCAATAGAGTAATCCACATGTGGTAGGCTTTGGTTAGTAGAGGTTGTTTGTGTGTACATCAAAAAATATTGCCCCTTGCAATGCATCTTCCTAGTCCCAAATGTTGGGCCACTTCTTCCATAAAACCTCATCTTTAAATTTTTTGCCATCTGTCATGGGAGTTATAGAGATAAATTAGGCCTCTATTAAGCTCCTTTGGTTTCGATTGTTATATTATGAAAAACTTAGAGAGCTTTGTTGTATATGAAAATCCTTGTTATATTTTGTAGGTATCTTTCTTATGATACATCTTTGAAAAGTGAGCTTGCAACAATGTATTTGCATTTACATGTGGATCATTATATTTTAGTTTGCAAACTTTTGATGATTTATCAAATTTCTTTAAAAATTCCTTCTTCACCTGGCTGGCTGTATGGGAAGTTTGGGATACTTTGAAGCATAAGCATGCATTTCAAGAAGCCCCTTCAAATTTATTCATGCAATCAGAGATGAGTTAAAGATTTCAATGGTAGTGATAAGATCCTACTATCCCAAGGTTCAAAAGAGAAGATAGATTATCATCTTCTATGGCCACATATTTTCTTTATTGGCTGGTATGAAATATTTGTATGTGCATATGGCATGTGAGTGATGTTTCCTATTGCGAGACCTTCAAAATTCTAAAGAACACTACCATCATGATCTATCAGAGGTGTGGTTATAACAACACTACTACCTATAGATGAATTCATTTCCTAGCAATTTTCTTTTTCATATCAATTCCTTCTATGAAGTACCCACATTCTCCTTGAGGATTGCTAAAGCTTACAAACATGGTGGAGGAGATCCTTTTATCCACAAGGCATTCGAGCTGAAGCCTTGGAATTGTAACTTTTGCAATCCTTTCAACCTTCTACTTGAGTATAGTTTTAGCATGCTCAATGTCTCCTTATTGTTTTAGATTTGCTCATCTTGCATGGTTTGTGCCAATAAGCTATCACCATATTTTTGGATTGTGAACTGTCCTAACTTTTACCTTTTCACAAGTTCAAGGTAATTATTTTTTGCTAAGTTTGCTAACACAAAATTGAACCATTATTATCATGATATCATCATCTCCCACCGTGTTCAGTAAGGTCATCAATACTTCATTTTTATCAAATCTTTTCAAATCACCATGATCTTCCTTTATACTTGCATAATACTCTCGTATAGGAAAATTCAAGCTCTCCATATAGAGCACAACCATATGCTACAATCATTGTCCTTCATGACCATCACATCCATGGCTACTCACATAACCTTTCTCTTGACTTGGTGCTTAGGCTATTTTACTATAATTTTTCCTTTTGACTGTTCCACTTTGGTAAATATTATCCTTCATGTCCCTTGAGGTATTGGTAAATATTGTCCTATTACCTTCAAACTTTGCTCTTCACCCTAGAACTCAACATTATAGGTGTGTCTTTTGTTCTCTGTTAATAACCTCTTGACCCCCAGACTATCATATATGGACTACTATCCATTTTATTCTCTGTCTCATCTTCACATTCTTTTTATTCATTCCTCAAACTCTTAATATACAGTTTTCTTATACATGATATAAATCTTGATACCATTGCCACTAGAATATTATATATTTTCATAAGCATGGTTCTTTTTCCTATGCGATGATCTTGATCTTGTCTCTATCTTACCAAGAAACTACCTCTTTATTCACCTTTTGCATAGTCCACTATGATTTATCATTGAAGTCATTTTTCTGACATTTTGAATTGTGATCAAAATGAGTTAGGTAGCCTCCAAAATCACCTTGAAAAATTGATCAAAAATTCTCCTGGAGCTATGAAAATGCACTAAAATTTTGCTTGATATTAGGGGAGCATGGTTTCCAAATGGATTCACATGAAGCCATAAGGATTACAAGATATGAATGCTCAAAGTTGCTTATTTAACTGTTTCTAAAACTGCCCCTGTTAAAAGCCAACTAGAACTCACCAACTTGGTGTTAAAGTATGGGACCACTGGTGAGGGGGTGAATCAGTAGCCAAATAAAACCAATCTTAGAAACTTGTTTTCCTTGTTCACATAAAAAGCTTTAGATATGTATTTCATGAAAAAATACAAAGATATGCAAATTACAACTTTACATGTGAAACAAGAATGTTGAACCACGCACACAATAGAACATCATCAAGGAAACATGAGACACCAAATTTATGAGTGGAAAAACCCTAAAAAGGGTGAAAAATCACTCTCAATAAAAGCTTTATTAGGCCACAGTAGCCAACACCTTGTTGTATACAAATTGTGTGTCTCATTGACAACACAACAAGCCTCACTAGCTAGGATCTCACTAATCACATACAAGCCTCATTGGCTAGGATCTCAGTGATCACATACAAGCCTCACTAGCAGGATCTCACTGATCACATTCAAGCCTCGCTGGCCATCTCACAATATGTCTCACTGACACACAACTCCAATATGAATACAAGAAAAAGTAGACTACAAAGGGTTTGTCTATTTCACTTCAAACCACTGATCAAGCAAAAGTTTCATCAAATTTTTATTTCCCTTATCTCAACCTTTTAGCACCATTCTGACAAAACAAACAACTTTGTAACCACAATCATGTCATCATTTTTTGATATATCTTCACACTCACCTTTCACAAACCTGACTCCATACGAACTTCAATAGATTTCTTCAAGTATTGATCAAATAGAGCATTAAATTGAGAATCATATTATCTTCATCAATGATATTCATAAACTAATCAAGAAAATATCATATATATACTCTGTTTGTCATCATACTTAATCAAAAGAATACTTCTCAAAAACCCAACATCACACATTTAAAAAATTTAAAACTCTAAAACTCATTCTGCACAAAAACATACTCCATGATTTCAACCATGCAAAGATATCATTTTGAACTCTGATTACCTGCTATATCAATATTGTTCTTTGTATCTTTTCTTTATAAAGACCTCATCCTGAC
The DNA here is from genome assembly GCA_007115665.2 of Sequoiadendron giganteum. NCBI lineage: Eukaryota > Viridiplantae > Streptophyta > Pinopsida > Cupressales > Cupressaceae > Sequoiadendron > Sequoiadendron giganteum. The sequence continues at coordinate 122,201,345 of CM021104.1, read as the reverse complement.
TTGTAGAAGAAACACCTCATGATCATCACCTGATAATATTGCACATACTTTATTTCACATGAATTCCATCTTCAAATATGAAAATCCTCACTACAATCAACTGATAGTTGATATACAAACTGAAAACAAAAATGTATCTCAATTTGATGTCATCAAAGACAATTTATAAACCTATTCATTGTTAGTCAAAGCTCCTATTCTCTCCATACATTCTTTTCTCAACACCTCATGTCTTCATATTCACTCTTCAATATTGAGACTCAAAATAAAGCTTTTAAAATAAAAATATATACTTTTCTCAACATCACACACACCCCAATCCACTCTCCATGCAAAAGGAAAAAATGATATCTTCAAAATTGGTGCCAACAAAAAAACCACCAATGACTCTTCACATTTCAATAGAAACAAAACTAAAAAACTAGCTTATGATGTTTTGCCACCTGTCAAAGTGCTACCCCAAAAAATAAACATTGGAGAGTTTAAACTTAAGCCCTTAATTTCTAATTGTCACCAAATTAATCTTTGGAATTTTTCCATTGATATTGATTTAAACAAATTAAGCAATGCTTTTAACTTGCTTGTCAAGTGATACCATAAGAGAGGGTCGGTCAAATAATTTTCAAAACCCCTTTAAGATTTCACTTAAAAAACTCTAACCTTCTATAACTGATCAACCTCCAAACATAATCTCAAATATTGGACTTTTTTTTTATCTTGAAATAGGCTTTAAAGCAGACTCTGATGAAGAATGTACACAAATCCACATTAATAATTTAAACCCGTTGAATTTTTAAAACACTTAGGGATTGATGCCTTGAATGCCTTGAAAGTACCTTGAAGCTTTGATACCTTAAAGCTTGACATAAACAAGAACCTTTGCTAATGCTTGAACATAAACTTTGAATGAATAGAAATGATCTACCTTGAAACAAGTATAATGATACAAGATTTGTAAAGATGAATAATTTTCAAAGACAAATCAATCTCCAATCTCCATCAGCTTTTGATCAATAAAGAGAAAGTTCCTTTTGCAGCATTGTTGTACCAACTCAACTTATACAAGAAGCAACAAACCTATCTCATGAACACCAATCCATGTTAGCATTAAAACAACCACTTTAACATGAAGCAATTATGTGCCTTGTTCTGAAGCAACACCTATATAGATTTTATTGTGAAGCAACACTAACATGAAACACCTTTGCTATCATGAATACAAATACCTCAAGGAGCACAATCAACACCAACCATGAATACCAATATTATGCATCAGCCTTTGTACCAACCCTTGACATCACATGCACCTTAGACTTTGAGACCCACTATCTGACCATCAATTACACACCTTTGACATCAATAACAAAAAAATGCCAATTTCGACAAACTCCCCCTTTGGCATTGATGTCAACTTCTTCCTATGTCACCAAAAAGTGTAGCCTTGAAACTTTTCACTCATTCAAGCCCTTCCTTATGGATTTTGGCCTCTTTTTCTAAAATAATTCACCTAAATAACCCCTTTCCAATCTTTGTGCCAAAGTTTTGTAACACATTTTTACGCTTTCCTAGGCTTGTAATCACTAAATTCACCCTTTTTTATGTTAAAATTTCCCCTTAATGTAATTTTAGGCCCGATTTAAGTGTGTTTCGAGAGACAAGCCCGTTAATCATCATTAAACACCTCTTAATTCCCGACCACCACTTGAATTTTTCCAGGTGGACTAGGTCTCCACCTTGGGCGACCTAGTGCCTTTTGGCATAAAATTCAAATTAAAATAATTTTCTTGCAAGAATTTTCCTCCAAAACCCTAAGGTCGTCCTATCATGTGTTATTTTTGGGGAAATTAGGGCATAACATGTATAAATAAGGGTTTTCACCTCATTTTGAACCCTAATCTCTTAATCTTCTAATTCTTCCATTCATTCACTCTCCTTTCATCACTCATCATTCTTCTCAAGCAAGCTAGGGTTTGAGTACTCTAAGCCATTAAGACATCTCTCAAGAAGAATTCAAGGGTTGAATCCTCCATTTCTACAACTCAAGCTAAAACATCATGGAAAGGTAAAATTCATTGTTTCATGCTTCATTTCATTATATTTTCATCATTTGGTTTAATTACTCAAAAGGGGTTTGACTAAGGCAAACCCCGAATCCCTAACAATCAACATTTCCTCTTTCTCTCCTTGTGTGTTTGCAGATTTAGGTATCTTGGAAGCTTGGAAATCATTGAAGTATGGATTGAAATCTTGTTGAAGATACCTTTGTGTTGGCTAGGGAAAAATATCCATTAAAAGTCTCTTACAGGGTGAGAATCAAAGTCTTAGCTCTGGGTACAAGTGGAGAAGCAGGAAGTATAGACCGAGGGCTTCCATTTCCAATCTTTGATCTTCATAAATTTAGAAGTGGATTAAGTCTCCAAAAATGGAAACCTAGCCCAATGAACCTATTTTTTAGAGCTTTTTGCAGATTTGGGCACCCATTTGGTAGAAACGGGCTCCGCTACAATTTCCCAGATCTGGGACTAGGTCGCCCAGAATGGCGTAAGTGTTCCAGTAGGCCAAAATTTTAGATTCAGTAGCACTACTAGCCTCCAATCTAGTCTACAATTCACTCCTAGGTGCACAACTTTCATTTCCATCTTTCTATTTTGTTTCATAAGCTTTCCTAGGTCATTTAGTTTAATGTTTACATATCATTATGTGTTTTCAAGCATAGTTACATTTCCTAAGTTTTGTATATAAAATTAGTTTCTTTTATTCATTTCCAACACTTAGATCATTTCATTTTGACACATTCCACACACATCACATGTATTTCAAACCCCTAATCCTTTGAATGTTAACATAAGCATTTTGTCCTACCTCTTTCCTTTTAGGTGAAAAACCCTAGAAGTGTTAGAGAGTCTTGTGGTGCCAAAATCTATGTTACATTTTGGTGAACCCGACCTTTGAATACCCTTCCTTTATTTTTTAGCTTCCTTCATTTTCCTAGAATTAGCTTGCATTGCATGTTGCATTCTAGGGTTACAATTTTTTGCATTAGTGAAAGTGCATATAGGTTGCATTTTTGTATCTTAAAACAATGAAAATTTCTAAAATTTTTCTTTTTTATCTTAGATCTACATTATACAATATAGAAACCACCTACACCCCTCAAAATCTTCTGCAAAAATTGAAAAAAATCACCAGCAGGACTAAGTCACCACCCTGGGTGACCTAGTCCCTTTAGGCCCTTGAAACTGCCTTTTACAGAGCAGAAAACCCTTTTTTTAAGCTTTTGTTTTGTGCCAGTATCTATTTGTATCCATTGGTTGTGTTTTTGTTACATGAATTTCATTAAACCTAGCTTAAATTAGCTCATTTCATGCATTGCTTAGTTTCAATTTTGCATATACTACATTTATTTTTCAGATTGTTGCATAGTGTAATCAGAAAATTACCTTATTTTCCATCTAAAAAATTACATTTCAACATTTCATTTTAATTCATTGCATATAATTCTCTTTCCTTTCTCTTCATACCATGTTTTATTTTAAAAGACGTGGCTTTGATTTGGTTTCAAATGGATTGCATAAATACAACATTCCCTCTTATGAGTTTAATGTAGATTACAAGAATGAATTCATTAAAGAACATCTTAATAAACTTGGACCATTAACACAATTCTTAACATCACACTACCCCTTGATGAGTATATTTGTGTTGACAATCATAAAAATCTTACTTGTGCTTCTCCCTATACCTCTCTTATTAGTGACGAAGGTATTTTGTTGACAAAAGATATAAGCATTGAGGGTCTTGATTGTCCCTCTCCTCATCCCCCTCTCGAAGACATTAAACAACACACATTTCTAAACATTTCCTTACCTAGCCTCCCTAACCATGATGATCCAAACTACCCTTCTAATATCCCTCCTTGATGGAACGAGGGTAGGTTGGTGTTAGAAGATACATCCATTACAAGTCATGAGACTCTTGACCCTCCTTTCCCTCATGCTCCTACCCTTTGGGACAATCTATTTGATAATCATAGTGGTCCTTCTCTTGATGCCTCCCCTACCTATGTTGAAGCTAGCTCTCCTACTAGGGTAGATAGTATGGAACAAGAGAATGAGACCTTTGCTAATCAAATAGACCCCTATCCTCCTTAGCCCACCAATCATAATCCCATCATTGATCCTCCCCCTACTTGCGATGAAGCTATTTTAGAAGAACCAACCCTTGAATGTCACAAACATGAGGCTTTTAGTTCTCCTAAAAACTCCCCCCCTAGGGAGGATATCATTGACAATAATAATATTATGCCCTTACAAGAAGATGCAAAGCCTATGTTAGGCTCTCCTTCTCTCGGGGATGTTAATATTATTCAACCTCAACTCATCCTTTACCCACCTTCAAACAAACCTAAATCTAACTTTACCCTCTACCCGCCTAAGAATAATGTGTCGCAACAACCGAGTCATAATACCATTTCTCACACACATTACAGAAGAAAAAATTTCTACCTAGCCCCCACCCCCCACCAACCTCAACATCTTTACCTTCCTCCCCTCCTATATTACCTATTGCCCCTCAATTAAATTCACTCATTAGGGAGTATGAACTTGTTGACCAACTTAAGACAACTCCTGCTAAAATATCTTAATGGGACCTTATTCAAGTCTCCCCTCACTATCACAACATGATGCAGAATGCGTTACAAAAAATTCCTATCCATTTTAATGCGCAAACAAATGACATTGCAGCTATGATTCAAGGCTTGAATGCTGACATTATTTTCCACCAAAGTGAGCTCCCTCCTCTGGATGTGCAAAAACAAGCCGAAGCTTTCATGATCATATCTAAATACAAACACATAGGGATAAAGTGAACCCTTGTTGATAATGGCTATGCTATAAATGTGTGTAGTGTCCATCTCTTGGATAGGTTGCATATTGATAAATCAACCATTTAACCTACCTCCTTAACTATTAGTGGATTTGATAGTGTGGGAAAAAAACCACTTGGTGTGATCACTTTTCCTCTTACAATTAGAATGACCACATTAGACACACTGATCCATGTTATGCCACATGATGTTTCATATAACCTCATTTTAGGCAGTTCATGGATGTTGCAAGTATGGATGTGTTTGGTGTTTTTTTCATTAATGTTTTCATTGATCTCAACACAATTCAAGTTGATTTCAGATGGTATTTTTATAGTTGAGATATTGTAGAAGTGCTTAGAGTACATGGAGCTATATTTAGGAAGTTGTAGTTATGTTTTTTCCAAGTGCTTTTGAGAAAATTAAGAAATAATGAAAGCAGTGTTGAAGTGTGTTTTGAATGTGCTTCTGTATTGTGCTTTGCATTTCTTCTATGTTAATCCTATGCATGTGTGGATATGTATATGTGTTTACAAGATTCATTGTATAATATATTTTGAGTTTTAGCTTCTGGTTTGATGGAGAGTAAAAGATATATTCACCAGTGTGTGAACTCTTTTGGCAATTTTATCTAGTTGTTGACTGAGAGAAATGTTTTGGCTCCGCAGTCCTCTAGTATTTAGTTTCAGATCTTATGGATTTGGGAGATTATTCTTTCTGATTGTGTTTGTGTTCTGACAAACTTTCTTGTGATTTGGTGCCCCGGAAGACCTACTCCAGAGCTCTTGTGTTTTGTTGGTTGGTCCGGTTGGAATGGTAAAGTGTTCTCTATGAATGAAGTTCATTGTGATTGTTGTGGATTTACCTGAGGTATTCTCAGAGATGTAAAAATATCCAGTGAAGTGTGTTATGTGATCCACGTGTGATCTTCTTGCTGGAGATGCTTGTACTTCAAATATCATTGGTGTTTTCATTATGTTTGGCCGACCTGGTGTCTACACATTACATTAAACTTGTGCATCAAATTAAGAAAGTGTTTGTTCGATCCATGATGTTGTTCAAGTTCTAAATTAAATATGTAAATTGGTCCTCTCTCATTCTTATCCACCATGGGAATGTTGAGTAGCTGACCTAGTTTTAATTTGTAAAAGAAATTGTATAGCCGACCTTGAGAATGTTTCTAAGGTTGAAGATGGTATAAAATAAAATCAATTTGTAGTGAATTAATCATCCATCATCCATCATTCGATTTGAGTTTAAGATAAGTCTGTGAAAAAGGGCGAAAAGAAGAGTGTGCAAGAGCGAATAGAGACAACAATTCTTTATTGTGCTAGATTCATGAAAGTTGCAAGCTGATGGTGTCTACAATTTTCTGATCAAGTTATGAAGTGTTTGGAACCCTTGTGGTGGATCTTTTTTTATCTCTTTTTCATTTTCTATAGGTAGTGAGCCTCCTTCTGTATAGTGAGTCCTTATTAAGGCAGTGAGCCCTTAATCTGGGTAGTGAGCCCTCTGGCAGTGAGCCTTTATATCTGGTATTACATTACTACTATATTGTGAGTTAATCCTCACCATTTTTTTTCCCTCATTGGGTTTTCCACATAAATCTTGTGTCTCTAATATTTTCTTTTTGTTATTTGTATTTCATGTTCACACTTAATAATAGATTGAAGATAAAGTGAAATTGATTAAGTTTAGAAGTGAATAATTTGATACAACTAATTCACCCCCCCTCTCAGTTGTCTTGTGCATTTCAACAATTGGTATCAGAGCTCTGGTTCCTTGGTGAAAAGCTCAACCACTTGAGGTAGATCAAATGGTGCACAAGTTGTAGATTCCTATTTTTGATGGAGTCGAGTACATTGATTGGAAATAACAAATGAGAATTTATTTGGTTTCAATTGGTTTCAAGACCTGGCAAGCTATGGAGACAAATTATGTTAAACCATCCGCTGGTCCTTCCTCTGCTGATGAGATTATAGCTTATGAGGAGAATGAAAGGGCGAGGTATGCTATCTTCATTTCTCTATCTAAAGTTGAAAGAACAAAAGTTATTTCTCTAACTACTTCTCATGAAGTATGGGAAAAGTTGAAAAACATCTATGAAGGGAATGATAGAGTAAATTTGTCAAGGAAACTAACTGCTAAGCTAAAATTTGAAAATATAAGAATAGAATATGGAGGATATATTGCAAGCTATTATCATAGAGTTGAACTTATTGCATCTGAAATCAAGAATCAAGGTGTTACCATGTTTGATGAAGATATAATTGAGAAGATCTTGATAAACTTATCGGACAATTACAGTGAAAAATTTTATGCTCTTGAAGAATCATATGATCTAAATACATTCACTAAAGAACATCTATTTTTTGTCTTGACTGCATTCGAGATGGGAATTTGCAAGAGATAAGGAGAAGACTGAAACTTATCTTAAAGCCATGAAGATAAAAGATGATTCAAATGAAGATGATACAAAAAATCTGGAAGCAAACTTCACAAGGATATTGAAGAAAGGTACTGGTAAATACAAAGGTAAGTTTCCTTTTAAGTGTTTTAGTTGTGGAAATATTGGTCATTATGCATCAAGATGTCCTAATAGAACTACTCACAAGAAGAACAAGGATAGTAACAATAACTATAAAGATAAGAAGGATAAGAAGTTCAAGAAGTTGTATTATGTCAAAGAAGGTGCAGGAATTTCTTATCATGAATTTGACTTTGAGGAAGATAAGGATGAATGCTTATTTCTAGATTTGGAAAATAAAGTTGTATTTGCTAACCCTGAAAGATGTGCAAAGGAATTTGGTTCAGAGATTAAGAAGAATGAAATAGAAGGTACTCTAGTGATTGCTTTTTATGCTAGACAAGATGAAGACTTTTGGGTAATTGACAGTAGATGTTCAAATCATATGACTGAAGATAAGAGTAAGTTCACTAAACTTGAGAAGTATGATGGAGGAATAGTTATGTTTGGAGATGACTCTGGTGCTAAGATTTTTGGTAAAGGAACAATTATTTTTTTATGGGAAACATAATACTAACGATGTATATTATGTATAGGGTTTAAGCCATAATCTCTTAAGTGTTGGGAAAATGTGCAACAAAGGTTTCAAGCTTGTGTTTCAGGATAACACAAGTGTGAGATCAAAAAACGGTCTGTAACTGTGGTAGCAGCTGGAAGAAGAACTCATGGAAACATCTATCGACTTAAAGGTGGTGATGGTTAGTGTTTTGTCTCTTAGATTAATGAAAGTTGGAGCTAGCACCGGAGGATGAGACATGTGAATCCTGATAATTTGGTCAAAATCAGTTCTAGGGAAGTTTTTAGAGATCTTTCAAAAATCACAAAGCCTTCAAACTCAATTTGCAAGAGTGGCCAGTTTGGAAATCAAATAAGAAATAGGTTTAAAGGAAAGGAACAATCATCTACCAAAATGTTGGAACTAATTCATATAGACCTCTATGGTCCTACAAGAATAGGAAGCTTGAAAAACTTGATAGGTACTTTATGCTCTTGATTGATGATTACTCTAGAATGGCATGGGTTACATTTCTTAGAGAAAAAGATTAGACTCTTGATAGATTCAAAGTGTTTAAGGTAAGAGTAGAAAATGAGGAAAACCTGAGGATTAAATGCTTAAGATCAGATAGAGGTTGAGAATTTACATCCGATGAGTTCAATGCATTCTACGAAGAGCATGGCATAAAAAGACATTATTTTGCTCCTAGAACCCCCCAACAGAATGGAGTAGTGGAAAGGAAAGATCAGACTATTCAAGAATTTTCCAGAACCATGATGAAAGAAGAAAATTTTCCTAATGTATATTGGAGAGAAGAAATTCACACTATTGTCTACATCCTTACCAGAGTTCAAATCAGAGGTAACAACACTAAGACTCCTTATGATTTATGGACTAGTAAGACTCCTATTATTAAATACTTTAAGGTATTTGGAAGTCGATGCTAAATTAGAAGAGATGAAGATAATCTTGGAAAGTTTAATGCTAGATGTGATGAAGGATTTTTTCTTGGATATTCAAGCAATAGCAAGGCGTGCAAACTCTTTAATAAGAGACTGAGAAAAATCATTGAAAGTGATAATGTAAAAGTTGATGAAGCTATGTATAGACCAATGGAAATAACTGAAGTTGAACTTGATGATCCTATCTATGAGAAGGTACAAGAAGAAGAAAAGGAAGAGAAAGAACAAAGTGATGAAGAATAAATTTTGGAACCTACACCTAAGACTCCTAAATATGTAAAGAGAAATCATCTGGATGATCAAATAATTGGAGACATAAGTGAAGGAGTGAAGAAAATAAGCAAATTGGTTGAGGTAAACCTATGTTTACTTTCTAAGATTGAACCTAAGACTGTGATTGAAGCATGTAATGATGAAATTTGGGTTAGAGCAATGAAAGAGGAATTACAGCAGATAGAGAAGAACGAGACATGGGAAATAGTTCCTAGACCTACAAACAAGAATGTAATTGGTTCAAAAAGGGTATTCAAAAACAATTTGAATGAAGACGGTGAAGTGGTAACTTGGAATAAAGAAAGAATTGTATGTAAGGGATATTCATAGGTTGAAGGAATAGATTTTGAAGAAACTTTTGCACCTGTAGCAAGAATGGAGGCTATTCAGACGTTTTTGGCATTTTCAGCCCATAAAGACTTCAATATATTAGATGGATGTCAAGTCTACATTCCTAAATGGAGAACTAGAAGAAGAAGTATATATGGAGTGACTAGAAGGTTTTCAACTGTCAGAAAAACCGGACATGGTTTGTAAATCAAAGAATGCATTATATTGATTGAAACAAGCTCCTAGAGCTCGGTATGCTAGATTGGACAAATTCCTGACAAAGCAGGGATTCAAAAAATGCTCCACAAACAACAATCTTTACTTCAGGGTTGAAAAAAACAAGATGTTGATAATTTTGGTAGATTTCGATGATTTCATCTTTGATGGAAATGAAGGTATGTGTAAGAAATTTTCTGAAGAGATGCAAAAAGAATTTGAAATGTCTATGATTGGTGAATTGAATTTTTTCCTTGGACTTCAAGTAAATCAAACTAACAAAGGGATATTCATTTCACAATCTAAGTATGCTAAGGAATTTTTAAAGAAGTTTGGAATAGATGACTCCAAATTGGTTTGTACCCCTATGGTAACCGGATGCAAACTGAGTAAGGATAATGAATATGCTAAAGTTGATTAGAGCATGTACAGATCCATGATTGGTGGATTGTTGTATCTTACTGCTACCAGACTGGACATCATGCATGTAGTATGTTTAGTTGCAATATTTCAAGCAGAAACCAAGGAAGCACATGTTACAGTTGTGAAGAGGATATTCAGATATCTTAAGGGAACTCTACATTATGGGCTATGGTATCTAAAGGATAATGATTTCACATTGAATGTCTACACTTATGCAGAGTGGGTTGGTTGTGTAGATGACCGGAAGAGTACATGTGGTGGTGCATTCTTCCTTGGAGGAAGATTAGTTTCATGGTTGAGCAAGAAACAAGATTCAATTTCTTTATCTACTACAAAAGCAGAGTACATTGCAGCAGTATCTTGTTGTACACTTGAATTATTTGGATGAAGAAAACCTTGATGGACATAGGTGTGGTGAGTGATGAACCTATCTCTATGTTTTGTGACAATAAAAGTTTCATAAACATTTAGAAGTTCAAGGGTGATCCCACAATAGTGGTTTACAATTTTTGGCCAAACTGGACACTGAAATTATTATTTTTAACTAAATCTTCACATTTGGGCACCTATAGCGGCTAAACTATGAGAAATTTGAAGATTATGCTAACTAGAGTCTCATCACATTTTTTATTTAGATTCTAAAAATATTTTTTTCAATTTTTTTGAAATAAGATTACACTTCTTTTTCCATCTCCCACGAAAACTTATTTTTTTCAGAAAACAACATTTTAAAAAAGTGATGCTCATCGTATACAACATAATTTTTTTTGTATGAAGGGTAAAATTCTAATTTTTTTGAATTTAGATTTTTTTCTACGATATCTAGCACTTTCATTTGGTCTCATAGTTTTTTATTGAATTTTTTTTTCTTTAATAGAGTTTCGAAGTCAAACCAATTGCAATTCAGACATAGGCGGACTGTATACAACATAACTTTTTTTGTATGTATCAAAATTCAATTTTATTTTTTTTAATTGATCAAGGACATCAATACCCAGCACAAAAATATTTTTTTTAAATTTATTTTGATAATTTTCTATTTTTCCACATGTGTAAAACAAAGAGCTTGATTTTCAATGAAAAACCTATGTTTAATAAAACTAAAAAAATGCATACATAATAAAGCCAAAACATATTAAAATTATATTCGTGGGATAGCTCATTTTGAGGAATACAATAATCAATTGAAATAAATTTTAAATTAATTCATTTGATCCCCCAAAAGGTAAATCAAAAGTGATTTTTTATCAGCATTTTGATAGGTGTAAAGGAGACTCATTTATAGGTATGGTTTAAAACTAGCAAGGTTCTATCCAAGGGGGTTTGATCTAAGGTGGTTTGATCAAACCCTCTTCAATTGGAATCCTTAAAATGGAACGTTTAAAGGCTTAAATCATTATATTTTCTAAATATATGTGATTTCAGCAAAAATTAGTTCCTCTCAGAAATTGTAAACCAGCTTTGTGGGATCACCTAGAATCCAGTGATGCATTCTAGAACAAAGCACATATCTATAAAGTATCACTCTTTGAGGGAGAAGATATTACAGAATGAAGTTAGACTAGAATATGTACTTACCAAGGAAAAAATTGCTGAAATATTCACTAAGCCCCTTCTGAAGGATACTGGTGCAGGAGCACCCCAAAGTGCATCTAGGGGAGTTAACTAGAAGGTCATCAATTGACAAATTGTTTTAGATCTAAAGTAGCATTTTCCTTCTAATTCTTGGATTTGTGCCTTGGAGGCATTTAAGAACTTGTGTCATGTTCATGGAGGTCATGTTGACCATTTGCTAGTTTGGAATTTTGGCTACAAAGATGACTTAGGACCTTGTAAACCCTCCTAGGTGATAGTTTCCTTTCAAATTTTGAAAATAAGGCTTGTGAAAAGCCACAACCGGCCATGGAACAGTTAGGCTCGAGCTTAACTGAATCCAAAAGCCTATTTATGGTGTGCTTCGACCTGTCAGAAAGGTTGGAAGGCATTGGAAGATTTTGTAAAAGTGAAGGTTCATGAATGTTAATGTGTGGACAGTGAGAAGTATTACTAAATTTTTTGTGTTTGCTTAGCATTTGAGTGATCAGGAGCAATCATGGCTCTTTAGGTTGTTGTGGTTTGTAGTATAGCTATGTTCAAAGCTTTGTGTTGTGATAGTTAGTTTGTGTGGTCAGATTTTAGGCATTGTTTTTGAAGTTAACTTGGTTCTTTTAGTTTACTATTTTGGCTAGCAGACTATAGTTGATGGAGTTCTAATTACTTTCCCATTGTACTTGTGTAAAGGCCCTTGGGAAATGTGGTTAGACTCCATTTCTGTACATAAGCTAGGGTTAGGAGTGGTCAGGAGCCATGGAAGCATGAAGAAAGACTCCTCCTAGGCGAGCTTGACAGTGCCTGGCTAGGAAAGTCAAGAAGTGCAAAGCACTTAGTTTGCAGGGGTGGCCTTTCCCTAATAAACCATGTGGTAGAAAGGTGGATGGAAGCCTTGCAGAGGCTTGGTAACAAGGAGGAGGCTTCACCAGTTTAGTAGAGTGGAGAACAAAATAACAGTCCACTGTGTGGTTAGAAAAACCTAAAGAAGAGACCAATTTTGCAAACATTAAAGGTTTGACCTGTGTACTGATAGTCAAGGGTTAAGACCTTTGAAATCTTGAAGTGGTAGGCATCAGGACTAAGAATCCATAGAAAATATTTGGGGTTCTTTGGGAAATTTGGAAGAGTTACCTCATTTCCTCGGAGGAGAGACCTACTTTGGAAGCCTAGAATTAGGGAACTAAAACCCTAGATGAGGGTTTGGAGTTAGCGATGAACAAAGGGAACAAGATGGAGTTATCAGCACCAATTTGTGATGGTGGGAAGTTTTTGGAAGTATTCCCACACCCCTTCAACAAACAAACTGAGAATTGAGAGTAATTGACCTTTAGGGAAGATTAAGGGTTAAGGGAAGAAAAGAATCAAGGCACCAAGATTAGCTTGGTAGATGGAGAGTGAAATGATAGTGGGGTTGGCCAGTAGAACCAGGGGTAGTTATACATGAGATAGGACCTAAAGGTTAAGGTGGGAGAGTCACCTAGGAGTTCTTGAGAACAAGGACCCAGAGCATGGAACAGTGATTGTTCCATCCAACCCTACCCTATCAAATACTTTTGAGTATCTCAAAGGAAAGTTAGGGGTGACTGCCCCTCCTTCTTTGAACTAAGTGCACATGGAGGTGCATCAGTCCAGTGAATTCACAAAATCTTTTGTTCTGAACTGATGATTGAGGTCTACTCCTCGGGGGGAGTAGACAAGTGCATTGTTGTAGTATGTGATGTGGGTGTACTCCTAAGGATGGGTGAACAAAGATTTTTATTGCAAGAACTTCCTTTTCCATTGATGTTAAAGGGGGAGAGAGAGATCATGTGAAAATTTTATGCTTGTGCAGGTTGTTGCTTATGAAAATCATGTATGGATTTCTTTGATGTTTTTTCACATCATGTGTTGCCATTAATGCCAAAGGGGGAGATTGGTGCAAGTATGGATGTGTTTGGTGTTGTTTTCATTAATATTTTCATTGATGTTAACACAATTTAGGTTGATTGAAGATGGTATTTGTATAGTTGAGATACTGTAGAAGTTCTTAGAGTACATGGAGCTATATTTATGAAGTTGAAGCTATGTTTTTTCCAGGTGCTTTTGAGAAAATTAAGAAATAATGAAAGCAGTGTTGAAGTGTGTTTTGAATGTGCTCTGATATTATTCTCCACATTTCTTCTATGTTGATTCTATGCCTTTGTGTATTTGTAGATGTGTTTACAAGATTCAATGGATAATATATTCCAAGTTTTAGCTTCTAGTTCGATGGAGAGTAAAAGATATGTTCACCAGTGTCACGTGAACTAGTTTGGCAGAAATATCCGGTTGTTGACTAGGAGAAAGGTTTTGGCTCCACAATCCTCTAGTATTTAGTTTCAGATCTTGTGGATCAAGGAGATTATTCTTTCTGATTGTGTTTGTGTTCTGAAAAATGTTCTTGTGATTTGGCACTCCGTAAGACCTACTCTAGAGCTCCTATGTTTTGTTGGTTGGTCTGATTGTATTGGTAAGGTGTTCTCTGTGAATGAAGTTCATTGTGATTGTTGTGTATGTATCTGCAGTATTCTGAGAGATGGAAAAATATCTAGTGAAGTGTGTTATGTGATCCATGTGTGATCATCTTGCTAGAGATGTGTGTACTTCAAAGATCATTGGTGTTTTGATTAGGTTTGGCCGACTTGGTGTCTAGATGTTACATTAAACTTGTGCATCAAATTAAGAAAGTGTTTGTTCAATCCATGATGTTGTTCATGTTCTAAATTAAATATGTAAATTGGCCCTCTCTCATTCTTATCCATCGTAGGAATAATTGAGTAGCCGACCTAGTTTTAATTTGTAAAAGAAATTGTATAGCTAACCTTGAGAATGTTTCTAAGGTTGAAGATGATATAAAATCAAATCAAGTTGTAGCAAATTAATCATCCACCATCCATCATTCGATTTTAGTAAGAGAAGTGTGTGAACAAGTGCGAAAAGAAAAGTGTGCAAGAGCGAATTGAGGCAACAATACTTTATTGTGCTAGATTCCTAAAAGTTGCAAGTTGATGGTGTCTACAATCTTCTGATCAAGTTGCAAAGTGTGTGGAACTGTTGTGGTGGATCTTTATTTATCTCTTTTTCATTTTCTATAAGTAGTGAGCCTCCTTCTAGATAGTGAGTCCTTCTTAAGTTAGTGAGCCCTTAATTTGGGTAGTGAGACTTTGTATCTAGGTAGTGAGCCCTATGGTAGTGAGCCTTTATATCGAGTATTGCATTACTACTATATTGTGAGTTAATCCTCACTATGGTTTTTCCTTGATTGGGTTTTCCACGTAAATCTGGTGTCTCTCATGTTTACTTTATGTTATTTTCATTTCATGTTCACACTTAATAATAGATTGAAGATAAAGTGGAATTGATTAAGTTTAGAAGTGAATAATTTGATACAACTAATTCATCCCCCCTTTCAATTGTCTTGTGCATTTCAACAATGGATTCATGCAATGAATGGGGTTCCTTCCGCTCTTTGTCATAAGATGAAGTATATCTACAATAAAAAAGTGTACACACTTGACACTGATCTTAAACCTTATAGTTTCTTACAAATTGAGAAAAAAAAATATAAACCCTTCACCACTTCAACACCCACCAGACAAGTAGAACCCATACAACCAACACCCTCAGATGATGATTGGGGTTCCTTAGACTTCACACCTCCTTTACTAGGATAATCCAAGATCATACACAAAGACTCTAATAAGGGAAACGTAGTCTTTTCCACACAAGACTCAGTCGATCCTTCGCACGCAGCCACCTTGACTACTTTAGACAAAGTAGCCAACAATGAACAAACACCCAGTCCCAAAGTGCTAAAAAAGATTTATGGAATTTTTTTTGATCTTATGAATCAACTTGGCTATAGTGGAAAAGGATGTGGTGCTACCAAACAAGGTATTTGCAACCCTATTGATCCTATCACACAATCAACACATCATGGTCTTGGATTTTTTCCTTTCATCGAAATCATCAAACCTTCCTCCAACATCAACACCACCCCAAATCATCCTTCTAGACCACCCTTAGAAAGAGATCCTTTACAACAATTCAAACCAACAAAGAAGTCTTCGCTTAACACCAATGCCATCTTGCAAAACACTACTGATTTAGATTTTACACACTCCTCTAAAAGAGTGTACAAAATCTCACAATCTATAGCACCTTGTGTAAGTATGCCATCCTATACTAAGCAAGACACTTCTTTGTCACACAATAAAGGAATGTACCCTACACCTTCAATCAAGAAGGAATTGTGTTGAGACTCCTCCAAGGTCACTCAACATTTAGTGTTTCAAAACTCCAATATTCTATTCTCAATTCTTCTTATTGGGTTTTGAATATTTTTGCAATTAAATGCTTTAAAACTACTTTTTTGCCTTACACCCACTAGCGAACTTGTCAAAGTTGCAAAGGAAATTTAATTGACAAATTAAATTATTTAAAAATAAATAATTTTCCACCCCTCAACATGCAATCCAATCCAAAAATTAATTTATTATAAAATTCCAAAAATTCTTTAATAAGAACATTCTATTTCATTTACTACCAAGTCATCATTCATTCTAATAAAATAAAAACAAATGGTAAAATAAGTTGATTAAGAATAAAAATCATTCATTTCAAGGAATTCTATAAATGATACAAGTAGCATTTTGTACCTTAGACAATATATGTATCAATCTAATTTTTAACAGGGTCTATTTAAGATAAACTTCATACAGGATGATACATTTCATTCAGTTTTATTCCTTCTTTTAAACCATTACTATCAAAAGAACGATATGATTACTATCGTTTTGAATCAATGATCCTTTAAAATTATTTATTATCATTTAGAATGATAGGCATGATATTGTTCAGATCGATATGCATGCTATCGTTTAGCCTTTAGTAACATTTAAACTATCATCTGGCTATGTTAAAAAATAAGATGCTGAGAATAGTGAATATAGAATGCTCAACACTACTTAGATTCATACTAAATGATGGTGTATATATGTATGTGTATGTATATATGTGTGTATATATATATATATCAGGTTTTATTTAGAATCATTTGGAATGATGAATATCATTTGGCTTGTTAAGGCTTTTATTTAAAATAGAGATTAACATTTGTTAATAACGTCATCACCGAATCATGAGACAATACAAATCATTCCATATCTAACAACATGTTTATAAAAAGAATAGACATTGATATTAGAACGATGGAATCATTCTAATGTAAGAGCCTTGGTTTAAAGAGAATAAGCATTTCTCTAGAATGATATGTATGAAACTCACTTTTCGAAAGAACAAGGATTAAGCTTAAAAAAATTAAGATTTTACATGGATCAAACACAAGAAATCATCAAATTAGTAACCAATTTGGGAATAAGATATCAATTAATTTCAATGGTAAGCTTACAAAATAATGCACAGGCACTATTGCCACAGGATGCAACTCAACTGGGAATTACATCAATGACACAGTTCATGGTTTTGATCCATAACAACCTCTAATGTATTTGTTCTTAGGCAGACTAGAGTTGGCTATGGGGAGTATTGGCCTAATTTTATTACATCTGATGTAGGAGCATCCTTGGTTCTTGGCAATCTTTCATCAACCAAAAAAAATATTTCCATTCATTTTTGTTCTTGTTCTTGTTCGAGTTGGTAGATCTCATGTTTCTTCATGTTTACTTGCCAGATCGCGCATACCTAGGATTTCATTGTGGACATGCTCAATTTCCTTATTCCAAGTTTTCAGATCAATTGGATATTTTTCTGACAAGTTATCGCTTTCAGATTAATTGATAGTTTCTTGTTCTAGCCCCAGAATAATTTCAAACCCTAACAGCTAGTTGGATCAATCACGAATCTCGCCTGTCACTTGCAGATCCTCACCGTGTGTTTTCATTTGTTTTATGGAGTTTCCTCGACCTTACACTTAGGTCCACACTTCATCATGCACATTTACCGTGGAATAATTTTTAATTTGAGGCCGACCTATTCTTGCAAACATTACATTTTCTTCATCAGAGATTGTAATGATCTTTGGCCAACGCAAATGTTTCTTGACTCGTGGATATGATATAAAGCTTGTAATGAATAATTCGAATGACAAATAATTATGATAAAGTAGAATAAGGTGTATATTAAGTTTGATCTATAGGATTTTTTCTCGCATGTATGAGCACTGTATTTTGACCATATTGTAATTAGGCTTGTACACCAAATCTGTAAGCCCGGATGTGGCCGACTATATGTAATCAAGATTCCTAATAATAAATGTTTACATCTACATTTTCCTCCATAATTTGTGTTTCTTCTATTGTGTTACTCTTGTTGCATGGTTGGGACCATTCTATTTGAGGACCCTCCTACCATGGTTACACCAAACTAGTATTAGAGTGAGATTCGTTCTTTGCAATATCATCATAAGTTGTGTAGTTCTATTGAAGATTTGTTGTGGGGTGGTGGATTCAGGATCTGACCTACAATTACAGAGGGCTTGTGTAAAGATGACATGAAGAAGAAATGGTAGAGGAAATGGAGTGAGTGGAAATGCAAACCCACCTGTAATGGAAATGTTGAGAGGAATTGTTGCTAGATTGGAAGCAGTTGAAACGGCCCAGAGAAGAGGTTGAGCAGTTGATGATGCAAGTGATGAAGAAGTAGAAGAACAAGAAGAATTTTCAAGAGAAGAGCAACCCGACCTTCATCAGGGAGAAGAGAGGTTCATAAGAGCCCTAACCAGAGTGAACACTAAGCCACATTTCAATCCATCAGATTATAATGGTAAGTTGGATTTAGATGAATTGTTAGATTGGATAACAAAAATGGAGAAATAATTTGATTTTGAAGGTACCCTAGATGATAAGAAAGTGAAATTTTCTTGTACAAAGTTGAGAGGACATACATCCCTTTGGT
Source organism: Sequoiadendron giganteum (assembly GCA_007115665.2). Taxonomy (NCBI): domain Eukaryota; kingdom Viridiplantae; phylum Streptophyta; class Pinopsida; order Cupressales; family Cupressaceae; genus Sequoiadendron; species Sequoiadendron giganteum. Next base: position 122,182,728 of record CM021104.1, on the reverse strand, counting down.
GGGAACATTTGCAGATAGATAGACAAAGAAAAGGAAAGGAAAAGATAAGATCATGGGATCAGATGGTGAATAAATTGAAGACAAATTTCATGCTTACAGACTATCAAATCAGTTTGTTCCAAAAATTGCATAATTTGAAGCAAAAAGAATCAAGTGTGATAGAGTATACTGAGGAGTTCTATAAGTTGAATATCAGATCTAGACATTCAGAAGATGAGATTGAGTAAGTAGCCATATATGTAAATGGTTTTAGGTCATCTGTACAAGATGGGATCATTTTGATTAAGTTTTAAGTGTGGAAGAGGCATATCAGTGTGTCCTAAAATCATAAGAGAAGCCGAATAAAAGACATGAGTAGAGATAGAGAGGAAGAGGTGGAAGATTTTAGAGAATAAGAATATTCACTGGAGAAGGAAGAGGAACTTTTGCATATCAGAATAAGGATAATGAGATCAGTAAGAAGGATAATTCTTACCGAAGAGATGATGGAAACTCTTATAGAAGAGGAGGATATGGTGGTTACAGAAATGAGTGATATAGAAAAGATGATGGAGGGAAAGAGTAAAGAGTATTCAGGGGAACTTGTTTTAAATGTGGTGGAGAAGGACATAGAGTCTTTCAATGCAAACAATTAGAGACAAGAAGAAAGACTAAGAACAAAAGAACAACAACCTTTTTTGAAGAGGATCATGTTGAATCACCTAATCATCCGGAAGAAGGAGAGGTATTCGTGAATAAGAGAGTATTGTGTTAGAGTGAATTGGAGAAAAAACCAGTATAGATGAAGAATTTATTTCGGACTAGATGCAAGGTAGCTGGTAAATGTTACAAAGTAATCATTGATAGTGGAAGTTTAGAGAACCTACCTTCTAAAGAAATGGTGACCAAATTGAAGTTGGAGAGGCTAAAATACCTGAAACCCTAGCAGATAGCATGGATTCAAGATGAGCATAAGATACTGGTAAGTGAACAATGTTTGGTAAAATTGAAGATATGAAATTATCATGATGAATTTTTGTGTGATGTTATGCCTATGGAGTAATGCCATATTTTGTTGGGAAGACCTTGGCAATATGATAGAAAGATTATTCATGATGTAAAGAACATATACACAATTGTTGCTAATGGGATGAAGTTGACTTTGTTGCCCTGGGAGGATGTTCCTAAAGCTGATACTTGTATGACTGCTAGAATCTGTTTGGTTGATGGAAGGATATTTTTGGATGGACTGAGACATGAGAAAATGTGTTATGCCCTGGTTCTTAAGAAGGTTGAAGACTTGAAGCATGTAGAAGAGCAACCAAAGGAGATGAAAGAGTTGCTGACAGAATATGAAGCTATCATTTCAAAAAATGTACTTGATGGATTACAACTTGTAAGGAGTATTAGTCATTTTATTGATCTAATTCCTGGAGCTAGTTTTCCTAATAAAGTAGCACACTGGATGACACCGGTAGGAAATGAAGAATTGAATAGACAAGTGCAAGAGTTGTTAAGGAAAGGTTTGATCAGAGAAATTTTGAGTCCTTGTGCAGTACCTATTATATTGGCACCTAAGAAGGATGGAGAATAAAGGATGTGTACCGACTCTAGAGCCATAAATAAGATCACACTGAAGTATAGATTGCCTTTGCCCTAGATGGATGAAATTATGGATTGCTTGAGTGGAGCTAAGTACTTTACGAAGATAGACGTGAAGATTGGATATATCATCATATCAAAATCAAAGAAGTAGATGAGTGGAAAACAACATTCAAGACAAATGAGGGATTGTTTAAGTGGTTGGTGATGCCTTTTAGATTGAAAAATGCACCAAGTAATTTCATGAGATTGATGAATGAGGTTTTGAAGAAATTCTTGGGTAAGTTTGTGATTGTTTATTAGGATGACATCTTGATTTTCAGTAAGACTAGAGAAGATAATTTGTTGCACATAAGACAAGTTTTGCAGAGGTTGAGAGAAGAACAATTGTTGATAAACATTAAGAAATGTAGTTTCATGAAGGAGGAGTTGGTATATCTAGGATTTGTGATATCAGTGGATGGATTGAAGATGGATCCTGAGAAGGTAAGAGTTGTTGTTGAATGGCCTACACCTGAAATAATTAGAGAGGTAAGATCATTTCATGGATTGGCTAGTTTCTACCTTAAGTTCGTTAGGAATTTTAGTTCAATTTGCAGTCCTATGACAGAAACAATGAGAGGAGATAGGAAGGATTTTAGATGGACATCTGGATTGGATAGAAGTTTTGAATTGTTGAAGCAGAAGGTGACTGAGTAGCTTGTGTTGTCTTTACCATATTTTGATAAGGTATTTCAAGTAGACTGTGATGCAAGTGTTAATGCAATTGGAGTAGTGCTAAGTCAAGAAAGAAGACTAGTAGCCTATTTCAGTGAGAAGTTGAATGATGCTAGGAGAAGATATTCAGTGTATGATCAGGAGTTTTATGCCATAGTTCAAGCCTTGAACAAATGGAGACATTACTTGTTATCTAAGGATTTTGTGTCATATATGGATCATCAAGGTTTACAATATTTGAACATTCGAGGTAAGTTGAATTAGAAACACATGAGATGGGTAGAGTTCTTATAGAGTTATACTTTTGTTTTGAAGCATAAGAGTGGGAAGTCAAATAGAGTTGTTGATGCTTTGAGTAGGAGAAGTAATTTTATGGCACAGATGAAAGTGGAAGTATTAGGCTTTGAAGAATTGAAGGACTTGTATAAGGAAGACCCATATTTTTTCAGAACCTTGGAGAGCTTGTAAAGAACCAGTTTTGGAGGATAGAATTCAATGGTTGGAAAATTTCATTCAAGAGGATATGTTGTTTAGATTAAATCAGTTGTGTATACCTAGAAGTTCAATGAGGGATAACTTGCTAAAAGAGAAACATAGTGGAGGATTGGAAGGACATTTTGGAATTGATAAAACAATAGCATTGGTGAGTGAGAACTACTTTTGGCCACAGATTCATAATGATGTCGGAATATTTGTACACAGTTGCAGAGTTTGTCAAGTTGCAAAAGGGAGTAGTCAGAATGTTGGATTGTACAAACCTTTGATAGTACCAAAAAGACCTTGGGAGGATATTAGCATGGATTTCATACTTGGTTTACCTAAGACACAAAGAGATAATGATTCGGTATTTTTGGTGGTAGACAGATTTTCTAAGATGGCACATTTCATTCCTTGTAAGAAGACAACAAATGCAGTACATGTAGCAAATTTATTTTTCAGGGAAGTGTTCAGATTGCATGGATTACCTAGGAGTATTGTTTTAGAAAAAGATATAAAGTTTGTTGGTTACTTTTGGAGGACACTTTGGAAGAAGTTGAAAACAAACTTGATGTTCAGTTCTACTTTTCACCCATAGACAGATGGATAGACAAAGGTAGTGAAAAGGAGTTTGGAAAATTTGCTTAGATGTTTGGTTGGAGAGAAAATCGGAAGTTGGGATTTAGCCCTTGCACAAGCAGAGTTTTCCTACAATAATTCAGTGAACGGGAGTACAGGAAAGACACCTTTGAGATTATTACTGGAATTCATCCTAGAGGTATATCAGAACTAAGAGACATCAATAAGGAAGGTAAAAGGAGTGCAGAAGTAGAAGAATTTGCAAAACATATGAAGACAATGCATACTCAAGTTAAGCAGTATTTGGAAGATACAAACCAAAATTTTAAGGAGAAAGAAGATGAAAGAAGAAGACATAAGGAATTTGAAGTTGGGGATGAAGCAATGGTGTATTTGAGGAAGGAAATATTTCCAGTTGGCACATACAATAAACTGAAAATGAGGAAGTTTGGACCCTACAGGATATTGAATTTTTTTGATTCATGGAATGCATGTATGAAGTAGAGTTACCAGATGACATGGGTATTTCGCCTATATTCAACGTTGCAGATCTACATCAGTACCATGAAGAAAAATTCAATGAAGACAGTAAGGTAAAATTGGAATAACAACTTCCTAAACAAAAATCAAATGAGATAGAAAAGATTTTGGATGTTAGAGAAGAAAGAAAGACTCGTGGAAGACAATACAGAGATTATCTTGTGAAATGGAAGGGAAGACCAGTGGAGGATTCTTCTTGGATTTCTCAGGCTGGGGTAGACTGTATTGGTTTTTCTTTGGCCCCATAAAAGTGAGGGACTCACTTTTCATTAACCCTAGATGTCTGATGCAGTAGCATCCTTGGTTCTTGGCAATCTTGCATCAACCAAACAAAATATTTCCATTCAGTTTTGTTCTTGTTTGAGTTGGTAGATCTGGTGTTTCTTCATGTTTTCTTGCTAGATCACGTGTACCTATGATTTCATTGTGGACATGATCAATTGCCTTATTCCAATTTTACAGCTCAATTAGATATTTTTCCAAAAAGTTATCACTTTCAGATTAAGTGGCAGGTTCTTGTTCTAGCCCTGAAATAATTTCAAACCCTAATGACTTGTTGGATCGACCATGGATCTTTCTCATCACTTGCGGATCCTCATAGGGTTTTTGATTTGTTCTATGGAGTTTCCCCAACCTTATGTACTTAGGTCCACACTTCATCATGCACATCTACCATGGAATAATTTTGAATTTGAGGCCAACTTGTTCTTGCACATGTTAGATTTTCTTCATCGGAGATTGTAATGATCTTTGGTCGAAGTGTATTTTTCTTGACTCATGGATATGCTATAAAGCTTGTAATGAATCATTAGAATGATAGAGAATTATGATCAAGTAAAATAAGGTGTATATTAAGTTCGATCTATAGGATTTTCACTCATATGTATGAGCACTGTATTTTGAGCATATTGTAATCATGCCTGTGCATCAGATCTATAAGCCCGGATGTGGCCGACTATATGTAATCAAGATTCTTGATAATAAGAATGTTTGCATCTGCATTTTCCTCCATAATTTTTGTTTCTTTTGTTGTGTTACTCTTGTTGCATGGTTGGGACCATTCTCTTTGAGGACCCTCCTACCGTGGTTGCACCAACATCAAAGGGGATCGATGGTTTTAACCCAAGTATTGTACAATGACTCTCTTAGTTGACCTGACACCCCAACATGGTATGAACCACAAATTTTGTACATGCAATCACAAATAAAATACACAAAAAACAAAAATAATTTCATAAAAAAGAATTATCCAAATTGTATCACTTTGCGATGGAACAAAGGTGTCCCAAAATCTAGATGAGATACACGATTAGGTCAACAAAAGAGTCGATGCCAAAATAGCAGACCCATGGATAAAAAATTGCAAAGACCCATTTAGAGAGATAAGGAAATTAAATGTTTATCCATGGAAAAATCAGAGCATTTTTGTGAAAAGGGTAAGAAAACAACATGTGTAAATGAAAATTTTCTAAAAGAGAACAATCCTACCTTTTTTATTTTCTCACAGTTGATCGAGGTAGAATATGAAGAAAATTTGTGAGATCTTTGAAATCTACTTTCTCCTCCTTGCCCTCCCAAGTCGACCTCTTCTTTCCCTAGCTTTTTGGATGAAACTTCTCCTTAATTCATGCTATCTCCCTCTGATTTTGCATGATTTTCTTTAAAAAAAACATATTCTTCCCAAATACATACACAAAGGATTGGAAATCATGCCTCTGAATTAAAAATATGTTCTCTTTTTTGTATGATTTCCTGATTTGCATAAATATGAGACTCACCAAAAAAAGATGAGAAAATTTTTTGGCATTAATGCCCCATACTATTGCATGTAATCGAAGGTAATGGCCATGAAATTATTTTACATGCAACTTACATGATAAATTACTTCTTTGGCATAAACAAAGTCAACATGCATGCTATGTGTTTATCTATAATATCTAATTTTTAAATGAGATGTTAAAAAAGGTAAACAAAAATATCATAAACAATTCAACAAAAGGTTTTCGATGTTTTCAAATATCTTCTAGAGGATGTGTTTGCATACACACACATATAGACATTCAATTAATTTTTTCTAGAAAAGATCAAATGTTGAAAAAATTAATCATGTAATATAATTATTATGTATTTAGGCTTATGCAAGAAAATGCAATGTGGCATCCTTCCATTCTAGGAAGAGACATCATCCCGATTTCTTACTCAATAGTCATCAAAGTAATTGAGGCATCACACTACGCCAAACAAGTCATTTCAATTTTGTTTATAATTATACCCAAAAACATGGTCATCAAGCTCATATAAGACATGGTAAGAATTTTCATCTTCAAAATGCACTCAAATTTTCTTTTGACAAACACTCCTAATAAGGAAAACATGCATATTCAAAATGAGAGAGAGTCACACTCATCTGGCAGAATATTCATGCATCAATTTCTAAATGAGTGTGTGTATTCCATTACTACCTTTCAATTTTACAAATCTAGGTTACCTCTCTCCAATAATGTTATCTCCCTCACGATGGTGATGATGTTTCTATGGAAATCATGGAAAAAACACAACACTTTAGTCCATGTTAGTACCCATAATAAAATTAGTATTAAAAACTTATTCAAAATGTTTCTTCTTATCTTCATAAGATTTAATCATCTTAATTCTTAAGTAATGGAAATGATTTTTCACATTTCCACAAGCTTCAAATTTTTTATTCACGCACATGCATACCTATTATTACCATACCCTTGTAGTTCGATTGGCTGGCCAGGTTTCTCATGTTTCCTCTTCAATGTTCCTATCTTTTCTTTTACACACTTGTGTTATTTCTAGCTCATTCAATTATCAACACCTCATAAATAATTCACATATTAAGAGGAAAAATATTACAAATTCCAAATAGGAATAACTTAATGTAAATCAAAACAAGATCATATATGCACAAAAACATATCAAATTCATTCACATACCTCTTTCACAAGTGATACTCTCGTACACATTCTCAAATTATCAAAAATAGTTTGTCTTTATAAAATCATGCTTATAAAAGACTCAATTATGATCCATGATCATCAACATACATGAGTCAAAGGTAAACAATAATCGATTTAGTGGATAAAATCACAAGGAGAGAAATATCAACATATCTATTACATCTTCACCTGTGCAAGTATAAATTCCAAGCTTTAGCATATTTCACACAAGCTCAAAACGTGTACCAATGATAGTGCATCATACAAAGAGTAATCAAGTAATGGTATGCAAAACATATTCCATAAAGTCTTTGGTTGTCATCAATCACACATGGCTAGTCAAAGTCGAAAACATGATTTGGGCACTTTTTCACCCAATCATGAGGTTTATACTTCTACGAAGCTCTTCCTATCTGAAGATCTACCAACCCTGCATGTGCCTAGCTACCTTGAAATATTTCAGAGTAGGGGGGAATCTAGTGCATTCTTGTAACATCTACATGCTCACATGTATATATAACTTAAATGTATTATTTACAAGATGTAGCAGAGAATTATATCAATAAAGTTTTCTAGGCTAACCATCTTGTTCAATGGTCTAGGCTTTGGCCAAAGCGCTTGAAAATTTTGGAATCTTCCTAAAAAGAGGAAGTCCTTCTTTGTTGTTCCACATTTGACACCCATCCCAAAAGTAAAAACCTTCCTCACTCATACTTAAGTATCAACATATATACTTACAATGAAGATAAACTTTTCTTAATTCAACACATCATGCATGAATGGAGAGAATACATTAATATCAATCACTTAATGAAATTTAAGTCTTCTCAATGCATATCATACAATGCATGTAGCATCATACATGCCACTCTTCACAATTTATAAGACATAATTCAATCATGATCCTGATTCAAGGTTAGTATGTTCTCCGTAATTTACTCCCTCAAATGTTCTAAAATTGCTCATGGTGAACTTGATAGGTTATATAACTTGAAACAATATAGAACCAACAATGTCAAAAATTTGGAATAGTCAACAAAATATTTGAAAGTAAACTCAAGAGAGAAGAATCATCAAATTCAACACCAAGTCAGAAAATCTTGATAATTCCAACAATAAATCAAGTACGACCAAGGGTCATTAAATTGGTCATCAAAGAGTTGGTGACTAGTCCAATCATAAGAAAAAGAAAAGTATGAAGGTTGGTCCTTATAACATAAGAAATATTTTCATCAGCGAAATCAAATAAATCATCAATTCAAAACACTTCACATAACTAAGTGTCCACACTAATCACATAGAGGGAGTAAATAGCTACACGAAACCTTTCATCCAAGGTGCACTGGAGAACATACCTAATCACATTCACAAATAAAATCATTTCTAGTTGCACATTCATGCAATGATTTCAAATATCAAACACTTCCATGTATTTTTCCATACTCAAATATTTCATTTTCAATGTAATGCAAGAGTCCATGCAAAAGATAAATTCACATCATTTGCAAGAGTTAGATTCACTTCAATAATCAATTATGACATTATGAATAATAAATTAAATAACATAAGTCCAATAGCTATTTTCTATCATAGCACATCATGTCCAAATAATAAATTATATTCATTTCCAAATGTCAAGATGATCAGTTTACATAGTTTGACTAGGCTAACATTGTCACTTAGTCAACTCAAATTTTACATCAAGTAGTACAAAGTACAATAATAAAAGATTGAATTCCAAGACTTATAGCATATGATCACTTTGATTACATGTTCCAAAAAAAATCCATGCAATGGTATTAATATTTACAAACAAAAACACATTATCTTATGCAAGAGATGACATTTCATTTAGTCATGCAAGAGCTACCCTCTTAAGGGTCTACACAATCTACATCTCAAGTCACTATCACAATCTTGATATCATGACATTGAGATGCTTATGTAGGTCAACATATCAAAGTCATCAATGATCTTCAATTTACGTTATAACTTAGTTACCCCCACTTTGCAAGGTAGGGTCATTTAATCATCACAATCCACATTAGAAGATTACATATGAGGTAGGATCCTTTCTACCACTCTATATCTCATTAAGGAAGATAGGATAACCAACTATAGCCATACGTGCAAAATAACTCATTGGACCCATATAACTTCCCCAAGATGCTAGAAGGTGCTAACCATCTAGGTTTTAACACAATTATTATGGATAATGTTCCCAATGATCTACTAGGTCATCATCTCATATGTTTAAGCAATAATGCATTCTTACGAGAGTGAGGTACCATGCACATCTAGCAAGTACAATAATATAATAATCTAATGCATTATCATCATGCAACACATAACTCTTTTTAGGTTGCACCATACATAAGTTGGAACAATCTCTTAGAATCTCAATGTAGATTTAATAAGTCATGCAAATGCTCTTTCGTTTGACTCTTTCTTTTCATGTGTAGACATGGAAAATGTATAATTCGGTTCGGCACACTTGATCTTGATTACTCAAGAAATTTCCTCCTAAATAATACTCTCATTTTTTCATCATCTTATGTCTCTTAATCTAATAAATCACTATTTATTTGATTAAGTCTTTCTCCTCCATTGATTAAATTAATCAATTTAATTTAATTAACCTTATGTCTTTGTTTAATTAAATAAATCATTTTATTTGATTAAAGTCTCTAAATTCCTCTTATTAAATTAAATAAATTAAACCTTATTTGATTTAATATAACATTTTCCCACTTAGTAAAATAAATCAAAATCATTTATTTAATTAATTATTTCCTCTCAATTCTGATTTAAGTCAATTCATCAATTTGAGTCAAAATTGTCAAATCATCTAATCTCTCATTAAATTAATCAAATCTTGATTAAGTTAATCCCTATCACTAAAATCCTCTAAAGAATGCAACCTCCACATGAAAATAGATTTAATTGATTTATTAAATATTTATTTTCCCTCACATGGCATAAAAAGGGAATATTCTCTCGAGTTTGAATTCAAAAAGTCCAAGTGGATTTGTACATCCAACAAGGCATTCACTCCTCTTACATGTCCTTGTGCATTGAGCCAAGTGGCATTTATTTCATTCCTTTTTCCCTCTCACATGTCATTTCCTCAATTTCAAATTCCACCTAATTGCATTGGCACTTTGGCCAAAATGTGCACAACCATCAACCATTCACATGGTGACAAATGGCATTCAACCATTGGGTGAAAGTTAGTACCACATTGCCCAAATCTTGCTCTCTCTTCCAAATTCAACTCTATAAATGGGATGCTTCTCTCCTCATTCTTCATCCATAATCTCATGCAAAGTTACTCTCTTGACATTGAGAACTAATTTTGTGCACATCATTCCACATATCCATCATTTTCACAATTCCATAGCTAGATTATGCTAAAATCTCATCATGTAGATTTGATCAATCCACCATCATCAACACTTGCAATTTAGGAGTTGGGAAAGGCCCAATTTCGACACATCAATTGGCACCAATTCCCCCATGGGATCACAAGTTTACTTGCTTAATTAGGATTTACTTGCATTTTTAAATTTTGTTCTTCATATTTCCTAGTTCAAGTTTTAGTAAATGGATTTCATGGGGAATCCTTCATTCTTGCTTGCATATGATCTAACATTGTGATTTGTTTGTTGTTTTTGTGCAATTACAAGTTTAGGGGTTCACATTTTGGCACTAGAAGGAGGGCTTGACCTAATTCTAATCACATTTTCTTGAAAATTCTGTATTTTTTTGTTTTATTTTGCAGGTTAGACGCCCGCGGCTCTGTATTGTGCCGCATTTTCAGGTGCGGCGCTATATCACACCGCTGATAACCCAAACTGCGTCGCATTTTCTTCCCGCGTCAGGATTTTCAAAACTTCAAACTCCGTCGCGGATCTATAGTTCCAAACTCAGTCACACCAAGTCTCATGGCTCTATATTGCTTTGCATTTGAAGGCATGATGCTATATCACACCACATTGTTTTTCAAACCGCGTCACAACCACTTTCCCGCTCAATTTTTTTCAAAAATCCCAAACTTGACTATGGATTTTAAGTTGCAAACTTCTCCACTACACCTGCGCTCTCTTTTTTTACAGTGCACCACACCCAATCAAACATGTGGCACTATATAGCATCGCCTTTGCTCCAAACTATGCCGTACCCACTAACTGCGTCGCAGGAAAATAGTTAAAATTCAAATTTTTAGATTTTTTTTACTATTGACCTGTTTGATGTTTTTGTACACTCTGGTTTTTGTCATTTTACAGGTTAGAACAAGGGAGAAATAAAAATAGGAGGTTCATAATGGCATCATTTTCATCACACATAAAGTGTTTTTAAACACTATAGTGTTATTGAACACTTTTAGAGGATCTTTAATCCGTTTTAAAAGGAATTTGTTTACTTTCATGCCTTAGAAAACACTAATTCTTCTTTTGGGTTTTAAAAAGAACAAACATATTTTCTTTTTCAATTTAAAAAAAAAATGGCTTAAAAATAACCTTAGAAACAATCTACTAGATTTGGTTTAAGGTTTAAAAATTGAACAAGACAACTCTCACACTTCAAAGTTGGTGCTTTAAAAAGAACTCGCTTTTTGCTTTGAGGATTAAAATGAACATGTGTATTTTGATGTTTTGTAATCCTTTTCATAAAGTAATATCATCTAAAAGACGTATGCTCTTCTCTCACGCCTCATGGTGATCTTGAGAATCAAAATCATTTTTTATGATATTAAGTTGTCAAAAGGATTACCTCCACACTTCATTTTGGGGCTTAAAATTAAACAAAACATCTTGCGAGTGTGAGTAGGCTTATTGTGTGTGTTCTCCCTTTATTTCTAAACAAAGGTTGATCAAACTAGGAATATGTTTACTTGCTTTTGGTTATCTTAGTGGGCCTGCCTTGTGGGAAAAAGTACTCACCCAAGGGAATGACCCAACTGGTAACAGACTAAGGACAAGTGTATTTCCAGTCGGGATATAAAAGTGGGTACTGGAACAAAATCCAATATCACACGGTTGGCTCCAACGAGAAGGGCAGCAATGGTCTCTCACCGCATGGGTCAATCTCCACAAACGGAAAGACTGAATTAAAACCCTTGTTTAGCAAAGGCTAAATCCTTATCTATTTTGTTGGTGCAAAAGGTCGTGTCCTTTGAAGCCGCCCCACGTTATACATGTGGTTTTGTTGTAGAGATGAAAAGTATGCCATGGGAGATTCATAGGTACTGATGCTTGGTTGACCCGAGAAGTGAGTGCACTATAAGGGGGAGCCTGTGTGGTCAAGCATCTAGTCATCCTCACTGAATATGCGTAGCTGGATTCATCCAAGTGGGAACCCAACAAAATATTGTCTCTTCATCCTAGGGTTGTACATGTGCTTGGAATTAAAAAATACATTGCTTGGTCCTCAAAACAATTGAAAAACAAGCATTCACAAAGAGCTCTAAATTTCAAACCCCTTGGAGGAAACAAAAACCCTTGACAGATCTAAGTACTCTTGCTTGCCCTAGGGATTCTATCCGTAGAGGTTTCTAAGTTCTTGGGTTTAATCATCATTTGTTTTCACCAAGGTCAACCTAGGAAACTTTTTCCCTAATTTCCTTGATTTCCACATAATGGACCTTGTGGGATGAAAAGAAAGTAGGACATTAGACATACAGTTTGAACAAAAATCAAGAAAGTGCTTTTTGTAAAAAGAACTCACTAAAGGAAAGATAAAAGACAAATTGGACCTCACATCTATTGTCTCAAATGATTTTCTGAAAGGTCAAAATCCCAAAACCAAGATTCAAAAGAATAAGTCTAAAAACTCGAGAACAACGTCTTGAAATGCTCCTTGAAGTCAGAGAAAGATTGGTGTATAATTTCTATAAGAAGGCTTCAAGGAATAACCCAAGTTTGTATGCATTTTATTATCAACAGATTCCTGAGCTTTTTGAAAGGTTTGCTTTCCTCACATAGGAAGTATAGCATGTTCTTCAACACCAAGGTTTTGTAAAAAATAGTCGTGTCTAGGTCAAAGTCTAAGATCAAAGTCTTCACTCTCATCCATCTCTCCATCAATAAAATTTCATCCCACTAAGAATTTTTTTTGAAACTTTAGAAAAGTCATTCATGCTAAACTTAAAGGCTAAATCAGCATCACTCTATTTTGGCTTAATACACCTAGCCAGATAGTCAACTATCTTGAACAAATTTGTCTCTAGGATAACACAACTTCCTGAGGTCTTCTAGTTCATGATCACCTTGGTTGGCTTAACACACTTAGCTAATCCATTCCCTTGTGTGATTTTTCCCTAGGATAACACAACTTCCTATGGTTTACAAGTTCACTACCATCTTTTTTTACTTAATACATCTAGTCAAACTATCAAAATCAATTCAAGCCCTAAAGTTTAGCATTACCCATAAAAATTTCTTCAAAATTTTCACTCATTCACTTCATCATTCATTTATCTCATCCCCATCCCCCCCTTTTTGGATCCTTGGACTTCCCTAGTTCTTCTCTTTTGGGCCTAAGGATTAAGATCAAATTATCCCTATTTTATGGTCCAAACAAGATCACAACACAAGAGGAACATGGAAAACATCAACGAAATATCAACTTCCAATGATTTAGATCAAGTAACCACCAAAGTAAACCTTGCGGGATCAAGCAATCCCCCAAACAACTCTTCTCTACCATCACAAAATCCTCAAGAGGAAGGCTATGAAGAGGACATCACAAATGAGGACTTGGGAATGACACAATTAGAAATGTTAGAAATGGTTCAAAATCCAAAAAATCTTAAAATTGTCAATGCCATGTTTAAATACTTGTGCACGTTAACAAAAGGAGGGGTCTAGTTCCCTTCTAACTTTGACATAGTCACTAATATGGACATGCCTCTTACAAACACATCCCCAATTTCAACTCCAAATATCACTCAAGAAATGCCTCAAACCATATCGAAAATCACACCAACCTCACCAATTGTAAACAATGGAAGTGCAATGTTTCATGAGTTACAAAAGAATCACCTTGTAAACAACAAAGAGGTAAATTTCAGTACCACACCGGATAACTTTGTCCCAGTGAATCCATCACACCCATATGTCCCACTCACCTTCCATAATCATGTGGATTCATCCTCATTCCGTGCAACACCGGCTTATCCGTTAGACATACAAACTTCTCTATCACAAGGAGAAGGTGGTTTGTTTGGAACAACAAGAGTCACTGACCCATTCTTCTTCCAAGGGAGCATATCATCACCCCCTCCATTAACATTCGTATCCATATCTCCCTTTGCGTTGGGTCTTCCCCCCTACCCCTCACTAGTTTCTCAAATCAAGGCAATTTAAGCATTACATTGAATCCTCTCCTTTTCTAGCAGCATCACAACAACAAGTGGCAACCACTCAAGCCACCATGGTCAATACATTAGTCAGTCCTCAAATATCTCAAAACATACCTTCTCAAGGATCGAGCATCTCAACCACATCACCAACAACCCAAATCCTGACCACCAACACCACCCTCTCGCCCGTCACAACGGTTGGCATCATTACCAATCCACCACCAATCCCATGAAAGGCTAACATGATGAATTCATTCCTCACCATGATCCAAGCCATCCAGAAAGCCAATCATGAGAGGGTACTTAAACAAAACCAACAAGTTGTGCAACATGTTGCTCAACAAGTACAAGCACAACTAGCAGCCCAACAAGCACAAGCTCAAGCTCAAGCCTAACACCAGGCTCAATAGGCGCAAGCACAATACCAAGCACAACTAGAATCAATTCATCAACAAGCATACCAACAAGCCCTGCAAGATTTTTAGGCACAACAACAAGCTAAACAACAAGCTTTGTTGGTTCAACAACAGCTCGACCAAGAACAAGATTTTTTGGCACAACAATAGTTAGACCAACAATAATCTTTATGGGAACAACAATAGATGGACCGACAACAAGCTTTGTTGGAACAACAACAACAAGATCAACAACAAGTGTTGTTGACACAAATGTAGGCATATTAGCAGGCCTTGAACACATAGCAGAGCTTGCAGCAAACTCCCACCAGTACCCCTCCCACTAATCAAACACCGCAAACACCCCAAAACACATTCATCCCACCTCTTGATCCGCAAAATGATGTTGCAACACAGATCAGGCTTCTCTTGTAGCAAGTGTTGGACCTCCAATGAGGGAAAACAACTAGAACGTCAGGGAATTTGTGCCCCTATCCCTTCGATAGAAGTCTCACAATGGTACCATTCCCCAAGGGATTTGAGATCCCCAAATTCGATAAGTATAATAGGATGGGAAACCCTCATAATCACGTAAGGGAATTTCAAGTGCATTGCATGGAGGTTGCATACGATGACACATATCTAATGCGACTTTTCTCCCCAAGTTTGACTAGTCCTGCCATGGAATGATTTTCTCGTCTACCCATAGGCATTAAGAAATTCAAGGAAATCATGGAAGAATTCCTTAAAAATTATGCTTTCAACATGGGTGCAGATGTTAGTTTGGAAGAACTATCAACACTCAAATAGAGAAAAGGAGAGCTATTCGCATCCTTCTTAAAAAGATGGCGATCCAAGGCCAATCAGAGCAAGTGGACCATGCTGGAAGAACAACAAGTTTGCACAATCATATCCAATCTAGATGAAAACATGGTGTTCTACTTAAAAATGGAATGCATCACATCGTATGATCAATTGATCCCAAAAGGCACTCAATATCAAAAGAGCCCTTACTGCGCGAGGAATCACATCAAAATTTTCTCCACCACAAGATAACCGCCCGCCCAACAATTATAACGATAAACCTTGAACTTGGTTGAGGAACAAAAATATCACAAACGACGACATGGTCGATGCTAAAGTGGTCATAAATGCTCCTAAACATAATATCCAAACTCATCACTAGCCACAAAATCACAATCGCAATAATGTGCAAGCTAATACAGTAGCACAACAACAACCACTTCCTAGCAACCAAATCAAGAACTTGGGCAATCAAGGAGGACCACCTCCCCGAAACAAATTTCCTCCCAACCGGAAGTTCACGGCTCTTGGAGAATCAATTGAATCCATAATGAAGAAGTTGGTCAAGGAAAACCTTATCAAAGTCTCCAACTCTGAGCAATACGTAAAGCCCATGACCAAACTACCCTGGTACAATGAGAACCTCCTTTGTGATTTTCACAAACTCAAGGGACATACAACCGCTAATTGCATGAGGCTGAAGAATATCATCCAAAACCTCATCGAGGAAAAGATCATAAACATTGAACAACCAGCTATAAACCACAACCTTAAGATATACACAAATCTGATGCCAAATCATAATCAAGGAAATAACTAGGGGAATAATAAAGGGAAACAAAAATATGCTAGTGCTAACCTACTATGTGAAGAGATAGGCGCATGTGTAGATGAAGTTGTCACAGTTATTAATGTTAAAGGAGCCAACACCGATTGTGGGGTTACCACATGTGGCAGAAAGGTCACCATTGCAGGGGCACCGCAACCATCTAAGACCCCCATTTCAAAAGTCATTCCCTATGGCTATAGTGTCATCGACCAGCTGAAGAGAATCGCTGCCCAAATATCCATCATGGAATTGTTAAAAATTTATGTTGCCCATAGGAAACTCCTTGATGAAGCGTTAGCAACATCCACCATCTCTACCACCCTTGACAAAAAATAGTTTCAAGCTATGGTTGGTAATATCATTACCCCAAATCTCCTTACATTCTCTGATCAAGATTTCCCTGCCCAACAATCTCATAATCATGCACTCCACCTTCAAGCGCTCATTCACAAAAAGAAAGTTAAAAGGGTCCTAGTGGATGGAGGTGCAGGCCTTAACATTTTCTCTCTCAAACTCATAAAGAACTTTGGATTCACCGATGATTCCATTAACAAGAACAAAAGCATCACTATAAGAGCATATAATGATCAAGAAAGAGTGTCTCAGGGCACTATTAAAATCCCAATCCAAGTGGGACCAACAACCATGGAGACTACTTGTCAGGTCCTTGACCTTGATCTACCATACAAAATCCTCTTGGGACATGCATGGATCCATGGAATGAAGGTAGTTTCCTCAACATATCACCAATGCATCAAATTATTGCACCAAAATGAGGAAGTCACTATATACGGGGATCCCGAACCATTCGCCTATTGGAAAAAATTGGAAGCCAAGTTTTATAAAATCCCCCAAGTGTCAAAAAATGATGAAGGCCCATCCACTGCATACATCGATCCATATAACCTTGCCTCCACTTCTGCGATAGAGACACCCGCCATCCCCGATATATCCAACATTAAACTCATGATCCAGGACAACGGATGCAGAGAATACAAAATGAAAAAGAGTGCATTTATTGTAGGAGAGTTACAAAAATCTCCTAGGTCACATAGGCAACCTCAGTCAACCGAAACACCCGTCCACACCTTTAGGGTAGATCCTTTTGGATTCCACCGTTGGGGAGACCTAAGTCAGGAAAATATTGATGAGGAAGATATCTCAAGCATGATATACCATGATGAAGGACCCATTCCCACACTACCCATGGATGTATCCAGTAGAGGGTTGCAAATAATGCTTGGTATGGGCTACAATAGAAATGAGATCCTTGGAAGGAACAATGATAGATGGCTGGAGCCCATCATTGCAGAAAGAAGAATGAGAAACCTTTGTGGTGCAGGAGTACCTAGGAACTACTAGGCATTAGGAAGTTTAAGATGAATTTTTTGTTGTAGTGCATTTACATGAAGGTCATGTTGACCATTAAGTTAGAATTAGAAGTTAAATAACATGTCTTGATCAGGAGTGATCAGGAGGGGTCAGTAGTTTAAGGGAAACTTACCTTTCCTAGTTCTCTAGAAGCTGGCAAAAGTGGATAAATGGTACATTTTGCACCTTTGCCACTTTGTAACTGAGAGCAAGGTTGGAAGGCATTGGAAGTTTTGTAATGTGAAAAATTCTTGAATGCTAAGTGTGGACAGTGAGAAGAATTGTCTAATTTTTTGTGTTTTCTTTTCATTTGAGTGATCAGGAGCGATCATGGCTCTGTAACATGTTGTAGAATTTAGAGTAGATGTGGTAGAAGCTGTGTATTGTAGTATTTAGGGTGTGTGTTCAATTTTTCAGGTGTGTTTGGTAGTTATTTTGTTTCTTTTGAATTGCTTATCTGACTGGCAACCTATCAAGAATGGAGATTTAGTTCTCTTTCCCACTGTACTTGGAGTACAGGCTTTTGGAGATTGAGGCTAGAATCCATGGTTGTAAATATCATAGGTTCAAGTGTGGTTAGGATTCCCAAAGTCATGGAGAGATTCTTCTCCTAGGCGAGCTTAACAGTGCCCGGCTAGGAAAAACAGAGAGAAAAAGGCACTTAACATGCAGGGGTGGCAATCTCCAGGCAATGCACGGTGTGGAGAGGGAAGTTGAATGCCTTACCAAGGCTTACTAAGAAGGAGGAAGCCTCATCAACCTGTTTGATGAGAGGAAACCTTTGACAGTCTGCAAAATACAAGGAAAAGACCTAAAAATAACCAAATTCTTGGTCAATTCCAGTTTGTAGAGTTGTACGGATAGTGGAGACCTAAGTTTCCAAAACTATTTGAGAGGTGGACATAGGTAACAGGAACCTGAAAGAAAGAATGGATATTCTTTGGAGAATTTAGAAGCATCAACCTATTTTCTTGGAGTTGGAGGCCTAATTGGGGCTCTTGGGCTAGTAGCCTAATAAACCCTAACTGAGGGTTTGGAGGTAGCAAATGACAAATGGAGTATGGTGGACTCTCAAGAATCCTAGGGAGATGGTTAGAAGCCTTTGGAAACATCCCACACCCTTGCAAATATCAAATGGAGTATGGAGTTCAGATTAGCCTTTAGGGAAGATTAAGGGCTAAGGGAGTGTTAGTGGCATGGCACCAAGATTGGCTTGGTAGATTGAGAGTGAGATGATAGTGGGGTTGGCCAGTAGAACTAGGGGTACCTATACATGAGGTAGGACCTAAAGGTTAAGGTGGTAGAGTCACCTAGGAGTTCTTGAGAACAAGGACCCAGAGCATGGAATAGTGATTGTCTCCATCCAACCTTACCCTATCAGATTGTTATCAGAGCAAGTTAAAGATTTGGGATAGAGACTTGTATGTCAGAGCTTGAATCAAGTGGTTCTAATACCATGGTGACCAATGCATAATTGGAAAGAGACCTGATAGAGCAATAAGAGAAAAATAGGCAACTTGAAGAGGCTGTTGAAGAGATGAAGGAAAGGCTTGAAGAGGTGGTAGAGGTTGCAGGCAAGGTGAAGGTACAACTAGCAGTAGTTAGAGAAAAGGCTGTGGATCAGGTTGAGGAAGACATAGAACTAGACCCTAATCCTCCACTAAAAGAGGAACCCTTCCTCAAAGCATTGAAGGCCTTGAGTGGCAAAGCATTAGAAGGCATTCCCATCTTCACAAGGAGAATGGATGCAGATTTGGTTATGAAATGGATAGAAGGAATGGAGAATCACTTTGAGTGTGATGGAGTTACTGAGGCACAAAAGGTGAAGATAGCCAAATCAAGCTTAAGGGGACAAGCACTGACATGTTGGAAGTTCCTACAAGAAGAAAGAGAGAATGAAGGCAAGAAGTACATTGGGAGTTGGAAAGCTATGGTGGCTAAAGTGAAGGAGTATTATCTACCTGAGGACTATGAGGTCTAATTACACAAGAAGAGGCAAAACCTTAGGCAAAGAGACCTAGATGTAGCTGCCTACACAAAGGAGTTCCAAAAACTAAGCCTTAGGTCTATGGTGCAAGAAGTGGAAAACATCAAGGTGGTGAGGTATCTAAATGGCCTCAAATGGAACATCCAAGAAGAGTTGAGTCTCTTTACACTAACCAACCTCCATAGTTGTTATCAAATGGCTTTTAAGGTGGAGGAGAAACTGAAAAAGAAACAAGATACTAATTCTAAGAGTAGAGGAAAAGGAAGAGATCAAAGAGGACAAAGAGGTGGCTACCAAGGTAGAGGAAATGAGCAAAGAAACCAAGGAGAGTCTAAAATCACCGAGCATGGAGGTGAAACATCTTCTAGAGGCGGTTATGGATGAGGTAGAGGTTCTCAAGGAGGATCCAATAGAGGAAGAGGAGTAGGAAGGAGCAATTCATACTTTGCTAATATGAAGTGTTACTGTTGTGGTCAAGTAGGCCATCTAGCTTATAGGTGCCTAGAGAAAGCATCATCATCAAATGCTGAGAAGAGGGTGGCATATGCACAAGAGGACACCATGAGCACTAAATCACTAGAGATCAGTCATATTGAATCTGAAATGGGAGAGAATATGATGTTTAGGAGAGTTTTGATCAGGCAACCGGTCAAGGAAGAACCAAAACAAAGAAGAGCTCTATTTAGAGTGAGATGCAAGATACTTGGGAAAGTATGTAAGGTCATTGTAGATTCAGGTTCAATAGACAACATCATCTCAGAAGAGGTAGTAAAGAAACTGAAATTGGAGAAGATACCCCACACTAACCCCTACAAAGTAACATGGTTGAACAAAGGGCAAAGTGTTCTTGTTAATCAGCAAGTAACGGTGGAGTTTTCCATTGGAGGGTACAAAGATAAACTGATTTGTGATGTGTTACCCATGGATGCATGCCATCTTCTATTGGGCAGACCATGGCAGTATGATAGGAGTGCCATCTATGATGGAAAGGAGAACACAATTTCATTTAAGAAGGATGGGAAGACCTTTAAGTTGCAGTCACTATCAGAAGAGGATGAAGGATAGTCAAAGACACCAATTGTCTTGTTAAGTAGTGGCAAGGAGTTCCTTAACAACCTACATCAAGGGGGTGAAGGTTATGTAGTCTTGTTGCAGTCCAAAGAAGAAGATAAGACTGGAAAAATAGTCATACCCGGAGCAGTCCAGAATTTGCTTGAGAAGTATAAGGACATAGTGAGTGATGGTGCACCTGCAACTTTACCTCATAAAAGGGCCATTAGTCATCAGATTGAATTCATACCTGGAGCATCATTTCCTAACAAAGTAGCTTATAAGCTTACATCGGATCAAAATCTAGAGGTAGCTAGACAAGTGCAGGAGTTATTGGATCAAGGCTTGATTAGGAAGAGCATCATCCCATGTGCAGTACCAGTAGTCTTAGCAACTAAGAAAGGAGGAAAGTGGATATTATGCACTGACTCTAGAGCAATAAATAGAATCACAATCAGGTATAGGTTTCCTATTCCTAGGATTGAAGACTTGATGGATTGTCTTGGAGGAGCTCAGTACTACACCAAGTTGGATCTCAAGAGTGGATACCATCATATCATAATCAAGGATGGAGATGAGTGGAAGACATCATTTAAGACAACAGTTGGGTTGTATGAGTGGAGAGTTATGCCATTTGGTCTCTCTAATGCCCCTAGCACATTCATGAGGCTCATGAATGAAGTGCTCAAGGACTTTACAGGGTTATTTGTTGTGGTATATCTTGATGATATACTCATCTTTAGCAAGACAGTAGAAGAACACCTAAAGCATGTGGAGTTGGTTCTTGGAAGGTTGCAAGAAGAGAAGTTGGCCACTAACCTAGAGAAATGTGAGTTTTTCAAACAAGAACTTGTATATTTGGGTTTTGTAGTGTCTTAAGGATCATTGAAAATTGATCCAAGCAAGGTGGAAGCTATCCTAAACTGGCCTACACCAACCACAGGGACCGAGGTAAGAAGTTTCAATGGTTTGGCTCAAATAAGAAATTCATAAGAAATTTTAGTGGCATATGTGCACCAGTTCTAGAGACAATCAAGGGTGGTTTGAAAACTAAGTTTTTGTGGACTCAAGAACCTGAGAAAGGGTTTGAGAAACTAAAACAAGAAGTGGCAACTCAATGTATTCTCTTATTACCAAGCTTTGAAAAATTGTTTACGGTGGAGTGTGATGCTAGTAGAGTTTCAATAGGAGGAGTGCTAAGTCAAGAAGGTAGGCCTATAGCTTTCTTTAGTGAAAAGCTCAATTAAGCTAAGAAGAAGTATTCTACCTATGACCTAGAACTTTATGCTTTGGTTCAATCACTTAGGAAATGGAGGCATTACCTTCTACCCGAGGAGTTTGTGGTATTTACTAACAATCAGGCACTTAGTTATCTCAACACCCAAGAGAAGTTGAGCAATAGGCATTTGAAATGGATGGAGTACATCCAAGCTTTTACTTTCACCATCAAGCACAAGAAGGGACAATTGAATAAGGTAGCAGATGCACTAAGTAGAAGATTACTGACAGTGCAAGAGATACAGATCAAGAGCATTGGAATAGAGAGTTTCAAAGATCTCTATGGAGAAGATGAAGATTTCTTAAAGGCCTACAAGGTATGTTCTGACTTTGAGAATCATTTTCATAGCCAATACTCTGAGTATACTTTGCAAACTAGATTGTTGTTTAAAGGGAATCAGTTATGTGTTCCAAAAGGGTCCATGAGAGAAAACCTCATTTAGGAAAAGCATAATGGTAGTCTTAGTGGACATTTTGGCATCAACAAGACATTAGAACTAGTGCAAAGGTTCTACTATTGGCCTAAGTTGTCAAGAGATGTCAGGAGGTATGTGGAGCAATGTGTTGTGTGTATGAAAGCTAAGGGAGGAGCTAGTAATGCTGGCCTATATCAACCCCTACCCATTCCTAACAGACCATGGGAGTGTGTTAGCATGGATTTTGTGGTAGGACTCCCTAAGACCAAGAGAAGATTTGATAGTGTGTATGTAGTGGTGGATAGATTCAGAAAAATGAGTCACTTTATTCCTTGCAAGACCACTCATGATGCTAGCTACATTGATCACCTTTTCTTCAAAGAAATTGTAAGGATCCATGGATTGCCATTGAGTATTGTTTCAGACAGGGATGTGAAGTTCATGAGTCACTTTTGGAAGACTCTATGGAGCAGATTAGGTACCAACCTATCTTTTGGATCAGCTTACCATCCTCAAACCGATGGGAAAATAGAGGTGGTTAATAGGGTGCTAGGTAACCTTCTAAGGTGCCTAACCAAAGAATATGGACAGACATGGGACATGGTGATCTCACAGGATGAGTATGCCTATAATGATAGTGTGAACTGGACCATAGGGAAGAGCCCTTTTCAAATTGTGTATGGGATGCACCCAAGAGGTATATGTGAGCTCAGGGATCTAGGAGCTATGGAGAATATGAGTGGAAATGTTGAAGACTTCACTCAAACCATGAAAGAGATTCAGGAGCAGGTAAAGAAGACAATCACCAAACCTACACAAAAGTTGAAGGATAAGGTAGATTTGTCAAGAAAATATTTGCAGTTTGCAGTAGGAGATTAAGTCATGGTTCACCTTAAAAAATCCAAGTTGTAGAAGGGTATATCAACCAAATTACAGATGAAAAGGGTGGGACCATGCAAGGTATTAGCCAAGTATGGGAAGAATGCATACAAGGTGGAGTTACCTGCAGATTTGGGAATTTCACCAGTCTTCAATGTAGCTAATTTGATCAAGTACAAGGGATCAGTCCAAGATATGGATCAGAATAGTAAGGAGATCTTCAAGGAAGTAAGCAACATACCCTTACCTACTCTAGACAAGCTTTAGGCAGAAAGGATCTTGGAGTCAAGGGTGAAGAAATCTACAAGGCACAAAGTGTACATGGAGCATCTTGTCCAGTGGAAGAACAAACATGAATCTAAGGCTACATGGGTGGATGAAGCTCAGTTCAAGAAGCAGGGAATACATGTGAAACTACTCTATCCTACCATTCCTTAGAGTTTGTGTAGAGGGGGGGAAATGGTGCAGGAGCACCTAGGAACCACTAGGCATTAGGAAGTCTAGGATGAAGTTTTTGTTGTAGTGCATTTACATGAAGGTCATGTTGACCATTAAGTTAGAATTAGAAGTTAAATAACATGTCTTGATCAGGAGTGATCAGGAGGGGTCAGTAGTTTAAGGGAAACTTACCTTTCCTAGTTCTCTAGAAGTTGGCAAAAGTGGCAAAATGGTACATTTTGCACCTTTGCTACTTTGTAACTGACATGTCTGACCAAGGGGAGGAATAACTACCTTTTTTTGATCTATTTAGGGGTGCCTCGACCTGAGAGAAAGGTTGGAAGGCATTGGAAGTTTTGTAATGTGAAAAATTCTTGAATGCTAAGTGTGGACAGTGAGAAGAATTGTCTAATTTTTTGTGTTTGCTTTGCATTTGAGTGATCAGGAGTGATCATGGCTCTGTAACATGTTGTAGAATGTAGAGTAGATGTTGTAGAAGCTATGTGTTGTAGTATTTAGGGTGTGTGTTCAATTTGCAGGTGTGTTTGGTAGTTATTTTGTTTCTTTTGAATTACTGATCTGACTGGCAACCTATCAAGAATGGAGATTTAGTTCTCTTTCCCACTGTACCTGGTGTACGAGATTTTGGGGATTGAGGCTAGACTCCATGGTTGTAAATATAGTAGGTTTAGGTGTGGTTAGGAGTCCCAGAGTCATTGAGAGAGTCTTCTCCTAAACGAGCTTAACAGTGCCTAGCTAGGAAAGACAAGGAGAAAAAGGCACTTAACGTGCAAGGGTGGAAATCTCCAGGCAATGCACGAGGTGGAGAGGGAAGGTGAATGCCTTACCAAGGCTTACTAAGAAGGAGGAAGCCTCATAAACTTGTTTGGTGAGAGGAAACCTTTGACAGTCTACAAAATACAGGGAAAAGACCTAAAAATAACCAAATTCTTGTTCAGTTCCAGTTTGTGGAGTTGTACAGACAGTGGAGACCTAAGTTTCCAAAAATATTTGAGAGGTGGACATAGGTAAGAGGAACCTCAAAGAAAGAATGGATATTATTTGGAGAATTTAGAAGCATCAGCCTATTTTCTCGGAGTTGGAGGCCTAATTGGGGCTCTTGGGCTAGTAGCCTAATAAACCCTAACTGAGGGTTTGGAGGTAGCGAATGACAAATGGAGTATGGTGGACTGTCAAGAACCCTAGGGAGATGGTTAGGAGCCTCTAGAAACATCCCACACCCCTGCAAAGATCAAATGGAGTATGGAGTTCAGATTAGCCTTTCGGGAAGATTAAGGGCTAAGGGAGTGTTAGTGGCATGGCACCAAGATTGGCTTGGTAGATTGAGAGTGAGATGATAGTGGGGTTGGCCAGTAGAACCAGGGGTACCTATACATGAGGTAGGACCTAAAGGTTAAGGTGGTAGAGTCACCTAGGAGTTCTTGAGAACAAGGACCCAGAGCATGGAACAGTGATTGTCTCCCTCCAACCTTACCCTATCACTTGGCCTAGGATGTATTGCCCCGAGTATAACCGTACATGGTAGAGGTACTCCTAGTAGGGTAGTCAGGTCCCTTCCTCAAGTATCAACAACCACCCTTAGACCACCCGTGTGCATAGGTATCCCACTAGACAATTTCACTTTTGACATAACTGATGATTGCGCCAGTAGTGACGATGATGATACCATAGCAGGCCTTCCCATGGTCTTTGAGGATTCCTCCTTACTAATGATTAATACCTCACCCATTGAGTCAAACCAACAAACCCATAAAATCAAATTAGTATACCCTCAACTCATCAATCATGACCAACGAGGACCGCCAATTCTAGACTCATTGAAAATTGATGAGGCACTCTCAGAATTCATGGGACTAAGGGATATAGTTCCATGTGGGGATCACAAGGTTGGTTTCAACATCACATTAGACACTAAAGCATATTACGGGTAGACGATTGAATCCTTCAGTCGTAAAAGAAAAAGAACGAGAATAAGCTTGGAGTTATTGAGTGAAAACCACACTGTGGCACTCTCTAACCACAAAACAGTAAAAATAAAGGACACATCCAATGGTGGAAACCTCTCTGAGGTGCTAGAGGATGAAGGATTCAATCTCCCCCCTATTGCACTGCATCAAGAGAAATCAGCAGTCCTGGCAGAACAATGTAATCTTGTCAACTTGGGAATCGAGACAACACCACAAATCACTTTCTATGTTGAGTCGCTTCTGATAGAAGAACAAGAACTACTAGCAGTATTTCTAAAGGAAAGGAGGGTAAATTTTGCATGGACCTATGTTAACATGTCGGGCCTAGATCTGGAAGTTATGGTTCATCATTTGGCTGTGTACCCTGGAGTGAAGCCGGTAAGACAAAAATTAAGAAAAATGCATCCCCAAATAGCCTTGCTAGTCAAGGTAGAATTACAGAAGCTCCTAGATGTTGGCTTCATATGCCTGATTGACTACCCAAAATGGGTATCCAATCTTGTACTAGTTTCAAAACCAAATGGGGGCATCTGTATCTACTCAGACTTCAGAGACCTCAACAAAGCATGTCCTAAGGATGATTTTCCACTACCTAACATTGATATGATCGTGGACATGATGGCCGGACATGAGATGCTATCACTGATGGATGGCTTCTTGGGGTATAACCAGATAATGATTGGAAAAGAAGACCAGCATAAGACAACATTTACATGTTCATGGGGCACCTACTATTGGAATATGATGCCATTTGGGCTAAAAAATGGAGGTGCAACATACCAAAGAGCCATGACATTGATTTTCCATGACATGAAATAACATAGTACACTTTACAAAATTCAACATATCATAGAACAAATCCAATACACTTAAATAACCAATATTCACTTTTCTTCTCAATTTAGAAAATATCTTCTCAGTTTAGAAAATATCTTCTCACATTGCATAAGTACAAGATATTGCTAGATGATGCAAATTGTAATCTAGGCATATTACTCTATTTTTGAAGAATTGACAATTACATGGTGCACCACTCTTTCCATCTAATTTAGTGTTTGTCTTCACATATATGATCAAGATTGGTTCTCTATATTCACCCATACCATTATTTCTCTTTCATTCAACTATGTTTGTTATGTTTACTGACATATCAATATGGGTGATTCCACTATAATTTTCACATGTTAAAGAAGGTTTCCTACTTAATAAAGAATATAATGATCCATTTTTATTTGAAATATAACAATATGAAAAAGGATTTCAGCACACTCAATGCATAAAATACATGATAAATCACAGAATAGTAATTCTTACCTCATTGATATCCTTTTTACAAATCTTGCATTTCGTTATCTAATGTTGAATAATTTAATAACATGTTATAACCATCATTTTTACAACTAAATTTACATCTAACCTCATAAAGATGTATAATGAGTAGAAGTCTTAAAAA
>CM021104.1:122141014-122155520 GCA_007115665.2 Sequoiadendron giganteum | reverse complement strand
CTCAACCCTCAACCCTTAAACCCTAATCCCTCAACCCCTATAACCTATTCATCCCTCATCCCTAAACCCTAAACCCTTAAACCATAACCCGTAAACCCTTTACCCTCTACCGCCAATCCTCTACCCTCTACCCTCAACCCTAATCCCCCAACCCTTAAACCCACTTAGTAAACTCTCTACCCTAATCCCTCAACCCTCTTGACCCTTAAACCCTCAACTCTTAAACCCTTAAACACTCAATCCTAAACCCTCGACCCTCAACCCTAACCCCTTAAACCCTAAACTATTAAACCCTCTACCCTCTAACCTGTAACCTCTACCCTCAACCCAATACTCTCTACCCTAAACCCTAATCCCTCAACCCTTAATCTCTCAACCCCTATAACCTCTACCCTATATATTGGACCCTCAAACCTAATCCCTTGACCCTATACCTTAAACCCTCAATCTTCAACCCTCAACCCTTAAACCCTCTACCCTTTACCCTATACATTATACACTGAACCCTCAATTCTCAAACCTCAACCCTTAATCCCTCAACCCTCAATCCTTAAAACCTAAACCCTCTACCCCTTACATTGGACCCTGAACCTAATCCTTCAACCATATACCCTCAAACCTATACCCTAAACCCTCTACCCTCAACCAAGTAAACCCTTAACCCTAAACCCTTATCCCCAAACCCTTCAACCCTAAATGTTTAAACCTTAAACCTTCTACCCTATACCCTTAACCAAATACCCTCTACCATAAAACCTATTCCCTCAACCCTCAAACCTTAAACCCTAATACCCTAGAAACCATCAACCCTATAGGTCCTCCCCCCTAATCCCTCAACCCTATACCCTCAACCCCTATCACTTTCTCTCTATCTATACATCTCATCTCTCCCTCCTTCCCTCCCTCCCACCCTCTCTTATTGTCTCTATCTATCATCTCCCTCTTTTTGCGTACCTCTCGTTCAATCAATCCCTACCACCCTCTCTCACTCCCTCTATCTATCTCTCTTTATGTCCCTCCCACTCCATCCCACTCTCTCCCACTACCTCTATCTCCCTCTCTCTCATGTCTCTTCCTCTGACCCCCCTCTCTCTAAGGTCTCTCCCTCTGGAAACCTACCTAGGTAAATCTCTCTTTGTCTCTCTCCCCTCTCTCTATCTATCCCTCCAACCCTACCTAGATAAGTCCCTCTCATTCCACCCCCCTCTTTGTCTACCTCTATCAGGTCACTCCCTCTCACACCCTCTCCCTCTCTCAAGTCTCTCACTCACACTCCCTCTCTTTCACACTCCCTCTCTCTCTGACTCCCTCCCTCTCACACTCCCTCTCACTACCTATCTCTCAAGTCTCTCCCTCTCACCCCCCTCACACTCTCAAGTATCTCCCTTTCGCACCTTACCTACATAAATCTCTCTTTCTCTCTGTCTCTCTCTCCCTCTCCCCTCTCCTCAGTTCTCTCTCCCATGCCCCCTCTCTCTCTCTCTCTCCCACCCCCCCTCTCTCTCTCTCCCTCCCTCTATCCCTCCAACCCTACCTAGCTAAGTCCCCCTCACTCCAACCCATTCTCTCCCACTCCCTCTCTCTTAAAATCTCACTTCCAGCCCCTCTCCATCTCTCTAGACTCTCCCTAAATTCTCCCTTTGTTTAAAGACATACATAAATGCATACATACAAGCATAATACATATGTACATATAATCTTACATCCATACAAGCATACATACATACATGTACATAAAAATATATTAGCATACATTAATATATTGGCATTTAACATAAAGTAATATAGTGCACTCGCGTTATGTGTTAGTTGACATGTTCCTCGCAGAAGCAAAAACCATGTCAAAAGCGAGATATAACGCGATCGCATTATAACACGCTCGCGTTATATCATGCTTTGGGAATTCCCAACCCTTAAGCTTGGTATTTTCCTTGGAATACCAACCCAAAGGCTTGAAGGGCAATCCCAATGACCAAAGACGTGTTTTTAAAAAATCCACCATATTTCTCACAATCGAGTTCGTGCTCACCATCAGGATTGTACGTGGTTCAATATCGAAAAAATCGAACACATGGGTAATGTTGGGTTATCTCTTAGTTATCCAACGATGTAATTTTTTTCACTTTCTGAAAATGTTAAATCTTTCATCCATAATTTATTTTATCTGTATGTTTTTTTTTTGCCAAAAAGTAGTGTTTGGTATTTTTTTCATTATAAATTAACCGTTCATCAATTTTTCAAATAAATTAGATTTTTAGAAACTAGACTCCATTCTACAAAATAAAAAAATAAAAAAAAAACTAATCAATTAGTTTCCAAAATTTGTAGGGGTAGCACGGCCGAAATTCTATTTTCAGGATATGTCCACTTCGCATATTAGTAAAAATCAAATATTCATTAACAAATTATCATAAAAATCGTGCATCAACTACATACTATTAGCTAACTTTTGACTGTTGTGATTTTAAAAATATTAAAAAAAAGTTCACCGTACGAGGGTCGTACAAGAGTTGCTATGTTATGTTTTTCTGACAAAAACAACACCAATTTGTGTACGTCCCTCGTTTGAACCCTTAATCTCAACCATTTTCAAAATAAATTAGTAGTTTAAAAAGTAGACTCGGAGCACTTGAATCCTTTTTTTTGTTCCATCTCGAAATTTTGAGTCTAAGTATCCTCAATTTCACATCCAAGGTCAGTATTTCCTTATTTCATAAAAAAGTTGTCCACTTAAGTCCCCTTTTTGGGAACCATCTTGGTGCACTTACACATCAATTGAATATATTATTACTTCCTATGTGACATGCCTCCTTTCTTATTTTGGCATTAAAATCCTTTAATCCTCAGCTATGTGAGAAGAAAGTAGTAATAAATTGTATCCTTTATCTCTAAAATCTTATTTGACAAGGTCTCTTCCCAAAGATTTTAAGCTTAATTACTAGAGGGAATTTATTAATACATTATCTAATTCAATTTTCACCAGTAATGACTTAGTTGTAACTTTTGGTGCATCCTTACCTTTTTCTTGAGTTTTAGTAACCATGTTCCTTTACTTCTTTTAGTGCTAGATAAGACAAATCAAAATTTTAGTAGCCATTGCATCTTTATTTAGTTTACTGGGTCATCATTTACTTGTAAACGTGTTGAATTAGTCTTCTAGTTTCACTATTTTATTCAAGGTGAAATATGGTTTTGACCACTTTTCTAAATTGATCTTGCTAAATAATGGAAGGCTTTGATCATTAGTGGATGCCATCTTACATAATATTCTTACATACCAATCACAAGATGATTCATTCATTGCTTCACAAGAACATGAATTAAGTCTTTATACACTACATGTGTAATTTAAGGTTTTTGAGTAACAAGAAAGGCTTAGAAATACCATGGTCTAAGGCATACAAAGTATTATTCCATGATTATCTTCAATAAACTACCAAATCATGAGCAATTCCTTGGACTTAGGTCCAACAATCTACACCTTAAAGGTTTGATTTTATTCTTTAATAATATTTTAAATTCAAAATGTATGGGGTGCCGAATTGCACATAACACAAAGTCAAGAGGTTTTCTATTTTTTCACTCCTATTGTTTATTCCACTTAATCAACTTAAGGAGTTAGATATTTGAACTTATTTAATTTCAACCTTTAACACACTAATCCCTTTTGTGGTCCATATAATTCTTTTCATTCTTTATTTGTACTAATATTTCAATAAGTTGTGCCCAATACAAACATAGCTCAAGGAGTTGCATTATCATTGTATCTAAGAATTATCGTCATTTTTATTTTTTATTGAGTATGGTACTACCTTATTTGGGTTGGATATACACAACTTGATTTTCGTTTATTATACCCCTAAGCCTCATAGCATCTTCCTTACCAACCCATTCATTTTGCTAACATAAAGTGGTCTGCATGTTTCATCGCACACACACACAATATTTAATGCCCACACTATTCTCAGAGTTCCCTAGAGTTGCAAACTAGGGCTCTGATACCAAGTGTCATGCCTAGAATTTTATAATAGAAAAAAAAATCCAACAATTTTTTTTCTAAACTTCATTTGACATTAATAGTGTTATTCTTAATTAGCCCTAATAACAATGTTATTATTTACTCCCTAATTACAGTGATGTTGATACCACCTCTAAAACAACTAACATTTAGGTTACTCATTTGGAGATTCAATATGGGTTGGAAGCACTCACAAAATTGGTTTACAATTATGTAGCCACATTTTTATCATTTGTTATCATTAGTAGTAATGTTATTATAGTTGCAATATTTGACATCAACTCTAAATATTAATATTGCATACTAACATTTCCCTTTTTTATTAATAATAAATCAACTTTGATTTAATAATACTTAATTGGGAGTATTATTTATAATGTATTGTTGCCCCCTATGTTAGCATTGCATCTATGACAAAAAGTGATTAAAACCTGATTGTTAGTACTTAAATCACCTAATGAAAGTATTGTATGTTACCACCATTCTTTTCTCTTGATTATCTATTCTTAAATATTCATCATAAAGCGATTACGTTTCTTTATTCCCAATAGTATTTAATACGTTTATTATTATTATCATATTAATACATTTTGACTAATAATTGAGTTATTGTTTGATCAATATTATCATTTAATTAGTCATTACATAACAAAATTGTCATGCCCTAGAATTACGCCTAGGGCAAAAACACAACTAACAATATATATATATATATATATATCTATTTTAAGCAATAATGTATAAACACTACTATTTGTCAACTTGTCCTTGCCTACCAAACTTTAATTACCATCATGATGTCATTAATATCTATTTCCAATAATCGAGACCATTATTTTTGTATTCATTATCAGAATAATTAACTCTCAAATTTATTTATTTTTGTTCACATATAATATTATTTATATGTTTAACTATTATTTATGTAATAGATTATTTATTCTTTATATAGATAAAAATATTGATTATTTTAATTTATTATATGAATCCTTTAAGATATAAATACCTCTTTAAAAAAAAAAACTTAGCTAAAATGAAATTAGACTTAAAAATAAATATAATAAGTTATCTTTATAAAAAAAAAGTAAATACTTCTTAAAAAAGAAATACGTGATAAGGATAGTCATAAGGAATAAAATAAAGTATTATATTCTTTTTAAAACTAAAAAAAATATTACTCATAGTTTTTTTATAGAAGAGTAACACATGCCATTTTTGACATTTGTCTTCTCCAAGTCATAAAACTTTCTGCAAAAAGTCTTTATAGAGGTGAGTCTTGAAAAGGAAACATTCCATTGTTTCCTATTAGATTTAAAATCTAATGACAATATATTTTTACTTTTATGTAATCTTTTTTTTTGTATTTCCCTTACTATTGTAATCCATAACACACCTCACCAGCTACATCTAGTGCTGCATCAGAGAGTAGATGAAGGTTGGAATGAGGGAACGCTTCCCTTGAAAATTAAATTCTTGGGAACCTTCTAGTTGAGGACGTGGTTAGATTTGACAATTGGTTATTAAATGTTCTTGAGACAAAAATAGAGCCTACGATAATAGATATCTCATAAGTTGATTGGCTCTTAATAATTTGCAACAACTTCTAGCTATTGGGTGAGTCTCAGACAATGCAGATATCTAAGGCAGTATGGCTCATTTCCTTCAAAAATATAATGTCAAGGACTTATCTGACCCACCGTATCCTCATGGCGATTAGGGCTGCAACTCCACATGTAATCCCAACAACCATTTGCAAGGGCTAGGCGTAGCCAACCAGGGAAAGGTGCCTACCCTAGACAAATGACCTTTCTAGTTGATAGTAGATATGCAACATTATTATTATAAGGGTAAAAAGGTAAACATGGATGTGACAATCCATAATATCGATTCCAGAAACTGGTACCTTCTACTGGGTGAACAGTTCGATGGATGCATTTGAGAATGTGAACTTTAAATGCTACTTCGAGACTGGCTGCATTTTGATTTATTTTGTAAGTGATAGCTCCTCTAAAATGGAGCAGAGCAATGACACATTAAATTGTTGATAATTTTTATTTTGAAACCTGTAGAAGGAGAGAGAATGTGCAGCATTTTACTCAACTTGATTTCTTTTTCAAAAGAACATGCATGGCCTTTCCCGTCTTAGTTTATTTGTGTGAGAGATGATTGTGTTCGACTGAGGCGTCTGGGAGAAGTTTAGATTTTATACTCCGTACTGAATGCAACCTCTATCAGTTATTCTTCATCGAGGCGTTTTAAATTCTGCTAGGTACATTGCATAAGAACCCCCACAAGTAAGCAGAGAATTCAAGATTCTTTGTAATGTTTCAGCCAAGGAGATATATACAATAGAGATTGCTACTCGGTTATGAGACTCCCGCACAAGCTCACGTAGTGTCTAACCAGGTGACACTACGCCTCTGTGCGACCTTTAGTATAGGCTCAAGGTGAATGGTAATCATTGTAAGCTCAACTAGAGCATATGGAAGTTGACCCATAAATTGGCGTTCTGCACGAATAGGCTGGTTATGCGTGTTTCCCCTAGGATGCGATTTATTGTCGTTAATAAGGTTAGTGGTTGTGTTATGATCTACTGGGGATTAAATCTATTTAAGAGATGAATTTGAATCTGGCAAACCTCCCATTATCCCTACCATTTTGTCCATCGGCGCCATAGCCTTCACTTCATAGATCTCACAATATACATTTTATTGTTTCCTATCCACATATATATATGTTAAATTTCTAACGTACATAACTGCTCGGTTCAACAGGGTAAAAGACTATCCTATTTGGTGGGATCTCAATACATGAGGTTTGTTGTACAAGACCGAGGTGTTCCCTACTCTATCAGAATCGAGCCCTGCTATTATCCCTTTTTATCTATTTATTTACTTGGCATGAGCAGACTGATGTTAAAAAAATAGCAGTGCAAAGAGGCCTTAGTTACATTGAATCTATATGTTCTTACTCTACAACTACATAAGTTAATTATTATTTCCCTTATGGATTTCTTTGATCAGATCAATGGCTACATTAAGTAAATCTTATCAAGGCAGAGTATCGATCATAAGTATTACGGGACAATGCAACCATCGATTAAATGAACATCACAAAAGGAGGAAACCAAGTACTTTCCATTCTACCCCGAATAAGCTTGGTGCCCATTTTGAATAAAACTATCGTAGTTTTCTTCTTTGTGTAGAAAGGCTATATGGTCTTATGAAAGTAAATATACAATGCTCTCTTATACATATTTCTTTTAACAGATTGTTTTCTTACCACTAAAACTTCATTTAAACTTAATCATTTAGTTGTTGCTGCACAAAGCATAATTTATCCAGATAGGCAGATTTCTAATAGATCTAACAAATACTGTTTGATTTGAATACTCTATTTGAGAGGATGCAGCCAAAACATTGAATCTCTCTAACTTGACAAATAAAAACAACTCTTTGCTTCAAACACTTTATTAACACGAAATCATGAGATTTTAACCATTCCACATTATGATTACACACACAAATAGATGTGCAGCAAACTAATAAACAAGGACTTTCTCTTTTCCCATTTTTTTTTGTGATACATCCGAACAATAGCTTTCCGCTTTTTAAAAAACTAATTTTAAGAACTACAAAGAATGACAAACAACTAAATCGGGCTTGCTCTCCACCCTATCGTAATGGCGTCATGGAGCCTTGTGGGCTCTGGCCATACCCCTGAGCAAGAAATATTTCAACCCCAAGATGATGAATGGGGTCCTCTCAAATGTTTACAAAGGAAGGGAAATAACACAACATTCATGTTACATACATACAGACTCTTTATCCACCATATTCAACAAAAAAAATCCACACAAACATATCACTTTCTTGCTGCAACTAAACAAGGAAAATGGAAATAGTAAAACTCATCTCTTTGCTTTAGGTGCCAGACTTTATCTCTTCTATCCCTCTTTCCTCTCAATGAATCCATCTGGATCACTCTCTTCCCAACAGGGCTCCTCTCCTCTTCTCATTCTTCTAGCCATCTTTTCCAAGTTCTCCAAAGGGAGAAGTGGGCAATGCCCAAATCTTCCATCTTCTTGAGATACATAGGAATCCTCCAAACCTACAGTCTTTCCCACAAGTTCTCACACGTGTGAGTCTTGTGCCAATTCCAACAAACTTTTGGGGAGTAGGAGGTTGAGAGTGACAAGTCACTTTTCCCAAGCCCCAACACTTTTTGAATTCGTCACATTCATGAATGTGGACTTTTGAGGGGTCTTTTCACACTCCAAGGACAAGTTCACATGTCAAAAAGGTTCTAAACCCATAGGTATAGGTCCTAGGGGTCTATTCTTGTTCATAAACCAAGGAAATTGACTCAATAATCCCTTTTTAAAATCCACACAAGAATCCATACGAGTTTCACACTTGGATAAGGGTTCCTAAACCCTAACCCCCACTTACACCTCACATGACACAATTAAACACACTCACAAAACAAATAAAAAAATTAGCCCTTTAATATCCACCCTCACACCCTAGTCTACCAACACATCAACTCTATTTCCTTCTAAGCTAAAAAAGAAATCAAATACATAACCACAAGGGAATGCCTTTCCATTTTCTTTCATTGGTTTTCCCTTCTTGTATTGGTGCCCTCACTTTCCTACACATTACCAATATAATCATTAGCAAAAATTGCACATCCCATTTGTTTTCTAGTTAAATATCCCAAGATTTGACCTTACAACAATTCCATTTAACATTTCAATTGTATTCCTTGATTTACATACATGCCTAACACACTCATGGCAATGGCAATAAAACAAAATTTCAAAATGAAATACTAGAATATTGCCACATATCTACACTACTTATCACCCACATCACATATCACCATCTATTCAAGGAAACATATAACAAACTAGGGTTGTATCAATCACACATGAATTGAGGTCTTACACACCAACTTAGGAACTCCATCCCATTGTTACATCATGGCCCTTTTCACAATGGGGGCTCGATCTCATAGGCAAAATCACATCCACCTCATCCAACGGCCATAAGTTCATCATTATTGCCATAGAGTATTTCACAAAGTGGGTCGAAGCAATTCCAATGACCTATATCATTGGAAAGTAGACATCCAAGTTCATCCTGAACTATTTCATTTGTTGATACGGTGTCCCCCAATCTATTATCTCTGATAATGGGACACCTTTCAAGAATCAGGACATTCGTGACTTGTGTGACCAATATAAAATCCAACACAGCTTTTCAACTCCATACTACCCCCAAGGCAATGGCCAAGCAGAAGCTATCAATAAAACCATTATGAAAATCCTTAAGAAAACAATCAATGACTTTGGTCGTGACTGATATCTACAACTAAATCTTGCCTTATGGGCCTACCGCACTAGCATCTATACGCCAACAGGCACCACCTCGTTCTCACTGGTCTACGGATCAAAAGCCATCCTCCCAATCGAGATTGAGCTCCTGTCACTAAGAATATCATTGCAAAACCTCATCACAGATGAAGAATACAGGGTCTCACGGTTAAATGAGCTGGAGTTATTAGATGAACGGTGCATGCATGCCCTCAATCATCTACAAATCTATCAGAACCACTTGAAGTGCAGCTACAACAGGAAGACCAGGCAACGAACCTTCCAAGTATGGGAACTTGTGCTAAAAGAAAACCAAAAGAACATACCAAATATAGAGAGCAAAGGTAAATTTGAGCCCAACTGGCTAGGACCTTTCATCATCATAGCCAGTTATAAATCAGGAGCCTATCAACTGACAACACCAGAAGGCGAGCCTCTGTAAGAGCCCATGAACAACCATCATCTCAAAAAAATTTATGCCTAAAAACTTGCAAGGTATAGAACCGAAAAATACAAAAAAATCAAAAAATGTCCTAAAAAAATTGTCACCTTGATGAAAACTTGGCAAACAGGTGTGGCAACAACAAAATAAATAAATAAATACAAAAAATCCAAAAAAATCAAAAAAATGATTGAAAACAGTAAAGAAAAAAATCGTCCTCTAGTGAAAACCACTTTGGTGGCACTTTGGACAAATACCTTGGTGAAAACCTGGCAAATAGGCGTCAAGTGTAAATAAAGCACTCCCCATCCACTAGGATCTACACAACTCACTCATCCATTTCATCACATTTCATTAATCTTCCATCCATCCATTTGTTCACATCCATACCATAGCCTGATCTCGTACTCATATCATATTCCACCATAGTACTACTTGGCATATTCCTAAGGTCAGTTTGTCCTACCTTTATTGAAGTAGTCTATCGCTTGACGCTGGGGGCATATTCCTAAACTTGCATCGGATCAGATTTGTGTATATTTTTGTGATCATCCAAAACATCAAAAAATCCAAAAACATTCAAAAATTCATCAGAAAATCTAAAAACACATCAAAATCTCAAAAAATCTTCAAAAAATTCATCATTGAGTCTTGTCAGTCTTTCACCTTGTTCGAAATATGTCATCTTTGAGCTTAAATGTAGGCAAGGTTGATCTTTGATCATCCCCCGAGACACTTTAGGTCAGTCCTTACGCGTTTGTCGCAATAAAATGGCAATCTGTTTGCACATCTTATCATCATCGGGTATGTCATCAGTCGAACTACGTGGTCTCTACGTGTATAATGTAGGGAAGGCTAATGTATGGATCAACTCTCAAAACCCCTAGGATAGGTGTTTAAGTCAATCTCTTCATCATAAATCTCAAAAATACCAAAAACATTGAAAAGCTCCAAAATACCAAAAACAATTGCAAAACATTTCAAAAATACCAATAAAGCCTCAAAATTTTGGAAAAACCCAAAACGGTACATCCATTTCATCTTGCTTTCACCCATGATTTTCATCACTCATAATAAAATTAGTCATCACCATCATCCTTTGGTGAGTCAGGTAGAAGCAAGTCTAGTAGGTTCAAAAGTGAACACCTAATCATCATAAGTCTCAAGTCTAGGTCAGTAAGCAAGCAAGTTGGTCAACTCAGAGTATCAATAGCTTATCATCCAATTAGTCCCACCAAAACCCTGATCAAAACATGTCCTAGGATGAATCCTTCCCACAATGGACATAAGCATCAGGTAGCCCATAGTAGTTTAGCCTTGGCTAGCGGTATGAAGAGCATTAACTTGTTTGTTTCTTTTATTTGGTCCTTTCTTGGCTTATCCTATTTTGTGCTCATTCCAAGGACCTCTCGATGATACCTAAACAAAAAAGGTTTAGAGAGAAAGGAATGGGTAAAATATCATTCTCTTTTATCTAATGCGCTTGTGGGATAAACTTGTAAAATAAATTAGTCATATGTACTTTGTTTGGTTTGTGGAGAGGATGTTTTAGATATCTTGTTGACCACATAGGAATGCTTGCTTTCCTATGTTTTGGCCCGAGATATTTAGAATGTTTGAACTACATCCTGAATGAAGTATGTGTGCTAAGTGTGAACAGGAATACTCCTATTTTATTGTCGAGTCAAAGTCCATCACATTGGGTACCACTCCATCCTAGTTCTTTATACCTTGATGCATCGTGCTTAGGTGTGTTATCAAACATATCGTAATTGACCCTTTGAAAATCCTGACTCCTGTTAAGCAAATCACCATCATCCAAACTAACTCTTTGATTCTAAGTTCTTCTATCTTCTTCCCATACTAACATGATATCATGACAGTAATCAAAACATCACCAATACATACACTCTGCATCCACCAGATCATTAGCATAAAAAGCATATTGAATCATGTCATTATCTTAAGTTATGAGGAATAATATAAATTTGTTATTCTAAGCATCTTAAGAAAGTATTGCATCATACATAATCATTAGCATTCATCAATATGCTATTATTAGCATACATTACATTTAGGATCATCATTAAAAATGCATGAAAAGATACAAAAAGAAGCACATCCATTAGAAACATACATCATATTGCATGAGCATAAGAAATATAAACATCTCATAGCATATAGGAAATTAAGAAATGCATATCATACACTGCAAAACATTTCATAAAGGCAAATCATCTCATATATATCATCAAGGAATGTACTGTCATAATACAAAATCAAATCAAGTGTACAATCAACATATATAGTACAAAAAAGGGCAAGTAATTGAGGCCCATGAATCAAAATGGAAAAGTTGTCTGTGATCAAAGGGCTAGCCCTGCTGGTTGTGCTTCCCCCCCTCTGGCCTCTCACCGTGGTCCTTTAGGGGCCTCATCCCTGTCTGCTGAGAGAAATCTGACACTCGGCCTGCTACTGGCACTGCTTGTCTATAGTGTTGCTGATAATACTCGACCTCCCTGACCACCTCTATGTATGCCTATAGAGAAACTGACCGGCCCCAAGATGAGGAAGTTGTGCTCTCTAGCTGCCTCTGTCAACCAATCTCCTGATCCCTCTTGGATCATGCTTGGTCCCTCTCGGATCATGCCTGATCCCTCTCTGTTGTCAAGACCTGAAGCTGATCCTACAACTATTGGATCAGTGCATCTCTATGATCTTGCTACGCTATTGGCTATTGCTGCAGGACTACTCTCGACTGACCATCCTACTCCCCTACTCGAGGAGGCGATTATTGTGTTGAATCCCTAGGAAGTGTCTGACGAGGAGGTGGTCCACCTCCTCCTTTGCCCTATCCTCTGCCCCTACGAGATGTCCTACCTTTGGGTCTCCATCGTGGGAGCACTGTAACAAGAATTATCAATCTCAGGGGAGGCTTGAACCATGCTCTGTATGCTGGAGTAACCCCTGCATCTGTTGGCCTTTGATCATATGACCACGGTCAGGCCACCAACTATCTGAAAGAGGACACTGCCTCAGCTGACGCAATGTGTTGGCCCCATGCTGTCTCTCTAGTCATATGGGCGAAGATCACCACATACTCATCGTTTGGCCTATCCTGCATCTCTCCAAATTATCGGGCCACCCTGTCTGGAAGATATCTCTCAATCATGGTAAGCTCTTGGCCCTGCATCCATCTGTCCTGTCAGGCATAGAACAACTGTTTAACATCATCGTACCATGGGCCAATGCCCATCCAAGGTCTCTAGATGAACTCTCTCATCTCATCAAGAACTCATCGTCAGTATGTAAGACCACCTATGCCAGTATGAGTGAAGCGGATCTATGCCCCGCTGTATCGCCATACAATAGGGTCATCGGTCTCAAGGATAACTTGTGAAAAAAATGGACGAAGAACTGGGATCCGCTCCCATCCCCAGATATGTAATAAGGTAACTCCTGCCCCAAGGGACCTGCTATCCAGATACACAAACTCATGAAGATCTATGTATAAAGAGACCAGCAATATTGGTCCCCAAGCAAAGAACACCATGTGGTGGACCATCTGCTCCTATGCCAGTCCCCAATCGAGACTAAAGTATTAGCCCCACCGATCAGGTGCAACAAGGCTTGAAATGATAGCAGCAATGATCAACCTATAAATGGGTATGCTGCCATGGTATCTCTCCAAGTTGATCTGCCCATCAGAGAAGTGAATCTCATCAAGCTCCATAACACCATAGCAAGCATCCCTACCGGCATCTAGATTGTAGATGACTCTAGACCCATGAATAGGCAATCGGAGGATGCACCAGACATCCTCGAGGGTAATGGTGGCCTCACTAGTAGGGAGATGGAAGGAAAAAGTCTCGTTGTGCCACTGCTCGGCCAAGGCTATCATCATGCCTAAATGCACCCGGACAGGAGGGACGTACGCAATATACCAAAGACCAAGGGCACTAAGCTGCTCCTGAACCAACTCATGCATACCCTACAATCTGTTGAGCACCGGTCATCGGTGCTCCCACGAGTGAAGTACATCAAGCTCCTCCTGCACAAGGGAGGCCATCATGTCAAGGTTCTATAAAAAATCTGCATCTCGTGCTAAGTTTTCGCATTCAAAACAACAAATGCGACACTTTTTTCAAATGCGGCGTAGTTTGAAAATTTCCAAAATGCGTCGCCGCGGTGGAGTTTGCAAAATCTAAGTTCCAAAACTGGACCATATGGTGCTATTTGCATATGCGGTTGACTTTGTGGCGGAACCCTAAATCCCTAATTGGACCACGCGAGGTTATTTGCGTATGCGGTAGAGTTTGACCAGAAAACCCTTATTTTCAAACTGAGACGGGCAATGCTATTTGCATATGTGGCTCAATATAGGACCGCACGACATTGAAAGAACATTTCTAAAAATGACTTTGACCCTATTTAATGCACGTAAAAATGAGAAATCAAAAGTTGGGATAGGGGTACATACCAAGTGTTCTGTGTCAGCTGGTTGCTGGTGCACTCATACTCTATCCAACATGTGCTTGGGAAGCTATCGTTGCTCCATTTTGACCAAGACTCAGAGCTCAAAGTGTGAAAAGTTCTGAAGGCTAAATATGCAAATGTTTTGAAAATGACCCCTCAGGGTCTATTTAAGCTCTCAAAATTAGGGTTTTAA
>CM021104.1:122081814-122140914 GCA_007115665.2 Sequoiadendron giganteum | reverse complement strand
TGCTAA
This sequence comes from Sequoiadendron giganteum, assembly GCA_007115665.2. Lineage (NCBI taxonomy): Eukaryota > Viridiplantae > Streptophyta > Pinopsida > Cupressales > Cupressaceae > Sequoiadendron > Sequoiadendron giganteum. The sequence goes on along the minus strand of CM021104.1, from coordinate 122,140,908 downwards.
AATCTCATCATGGAGATTTGATCAATCCACCATCATCAACACTTGCAATTTAGGAGTTGGAAAAGAGCCAATTTTGACACATAAATTGGCACCAATTCCCCCATGGGATCACAAGTTTACTTGCTTAATTAGGATTTACTTGCATTTTTACATTTTGTTCTTCATCTTTCCTAGTTTAGGTTTTAGTAAATGGATTTCATAGGGAATCCTTCATTATTGCTTGCATATGATCTAACATTGTGATTTGTTTGTTGTTTTTGTGCAATTGCAGGTTTAGGGGTTCACATCATCTAATTGATAACCTTAGGATTCCTACATGCATTCATTTCCTTCTTATGTTATCACACATTCCCATGCTCATTTCTTGTTACAAAACAAATGACTTTAAAAAGGCACCGTGCAAATTTTTAATGTAACATAAGTTTTCCTTTCAAGCATAATTAGTTTTACTTAAATGTAGCTTGGGAGATAGAACTCTTGGCTTAAATAATCATATAAATTGCAAATGGTTTTCAATATGCCTTATACTTAAAGGGGAATGTCACAATGAAAGAATCTATTATCATCTCTTATGATGTGTTCAAATATTGCATATTAAGGAACACCTTAGAAAGATTTCAAGTAGTCATGCAATGAACTTTCCACCTTCTTTCTTCTTGATGTGCATCCCTATCTCATAAGTTTTTAGTTGTTTATATTCATAAATCTCATAAACTTATAAGTATGTAGGGTTTTCATTCATTACCCTTCTACATACTATCATATTGACCATCTCATCATTAATTGAATTTTTGCTCCAACCTAATCAACAATGATTAAACCTTCATGAATCGTAATGATTTCAAATTATACTTAGTCAATTCAAGAAATAATTCATGATACCTTCTCCTATAGGGTCTTCATGAGTACATAGATAGTATAGTTAGTGGGTCCTAGCTTTTTAGAAAGGACCAAAGCTTGCACTAACAAAGCTTATCTAGAGAGCTCACTATATAAACATGTAAAGGAAAAAGGAAAGAGCATCAAAGATGCAGGTCCAATGTATGGATAAGGTATGCAATCATTTATCAAAATTTCTCAAGATATGCCTTCATGGTCTTAGGTCATACACACAAAATTTTAGGGTGTTACCAACTCAATCATTGATCAAAATTGATCTTTCTAATGGCATGTTTATGTGCTAAAGGCACTCTCTTGAGAGTGACTAATTTTTCTTTTAAGAACTTTAAGACAAGGGTCATCATCCCTTTCCTTCTAGGTGTGACAAAATCTAAGAGATGTTAATGCTCTTATTGGCATCATACGTTAAGTACTTCCAGGTTCAGGCGATCAAGTGTTGCAACTAAGCAAGGTGAACTCAAGGCCCTAGTACTGAACCTTAAGCTCTCGTACCAAATATAATGACCTCCATAGAGTAAACTTAATTAACTTCAAAAAATTACAAATCACCAAGCATGTAAAAATGACACATGTACATGTGTTGCTAAATTCTCCAATATGTTAGTATAATGATAAATCCCTTCATGGAAATCAAACTAACACGGCGAAATCAAACACCCTTATGAAATATTACCCCATGTTAGATATACTAAACTAATACCTTAAAACAATAAGAAATGCTAAAGGAATCAATTGAAAGCATGAGCGACATGGTGCACACCTATTCCATATTGGATTGGTGCTACTCTTTGTGTAGAAGGTAGCCCTTTCCCAACCCTTTAATATAATGCGATGACGATGAAAAAAAATAGTTTTGAAATGAAGAGAGTAACTTTGCATGAGATTGTGTGTGTAAATGATGAAAAAAGGCCTTGGATTTATAGGTGGGATTCAGAAGAGAAGAGGCAAGATTGAGGAATGTGGGACTAATCCTCAACCAATAGGAAGGAACCACTTGTCACCATGTGAATGGGCCATGATTTTGCAAGTTTTGGCCAATGTGCCCATTTGAAATTTGAAAATAGCATTAAATGCATATGGTCTAAGGATTTGGGGGGAAATTTGTTTGGACAAAAAATTCAAACAAGGGGAGTTAATGAGGGCATATTCCTTGGGAATATGCTTTGTGAGGAAAATAGAGCTTTTTAATAAATCAAACTAAATGATTTATTATGCAAGTGGGAAAAGCTAGAGGATGGGACATGGGTTAGGCTTAGCATTAATCAAGGATTTGATTAATTAAGCTAGTGATTAGTTGGTGTGACATTTGATTTACATTTTTGGATTTGTTTTAAATAAAATGAGAGGAAAATGAATATTAGCCATTTAATTAGATACATTTGATTTAACTAAATGAAGAGACTTTAGGAGGTTAATTAATTAATTTGATTTAATTAAATAAAAAGAAAATGATCAAATATGATGTTAATTTTGCATGTCTACATTTTGCCCCTCTTTGAAACAATGTACTCATTGGATTGGTTCAAAGAATGATGTTGCCGACATCAAAATTAAAAAAAATCCTGATTTTTTTAGATGCTCCAGCGAAAAGAAGTACATTAGTACATTGCCTCGTTGAGAGATCAAGTGAAAAGATTTGATTTGAGGTCGATCTCATGACAAAGAAGTTAAAAAAATGGATGTATGGATGACTATGACTAACTGATCTATATGATAATGATGATGTAAATGAGATGTTTGGAAGATGCTTATAATAACAAATCTATATTATTTTAATCTTATATAATTATGCAATGCATGTGAGATGGATGATGTTGTCTTATGATGATATGCAAGATGAAAGTGCAAATGCAGGATGGATGCATTGTTAGCGTGAAAGAGGATAGAAAAATGAGAGGGATCAACCCTTAAATCCAAGAAGATGCAGAGGTCCAACAAGTCCATTAGTCATCAAGACTTTATTGGATAGGATGATCAATGATGATAATGTATTGCTTATCCAAAGATGAGAGAGATAAAGAACATACCCTTCTTTATGTTTGATAACACACGTAGGTGTGATGCATCAAGGTTTTAAGAACCAGGATGGCATTGCACCTAGTGTGATGGAATTTAACTCATCAAATTGATAGGAGTACCCTTGTTCACACTTGACAAATGAAACCTTATTCAGAATGCAGTTTAGATATTCTAAATATCTCAGGCCAAAACATAAGAAGGCAAGCCTTATTATGTGGTCAACAAGACACCTGAAACTTCCTTCCTACAAACAAAACAAAGTACACATGACAAAGTTATCTTACAAGAATATCCAACAAGCACAACAGACAACAAGATAATGATCGTTGCCCCATTCTTTTCTCTCTAAATATTTTTTGTTTAGACATCATCTAGAGGTCCTTGGAATGAGCACAAAATAAGATAAGTCAAAAAAGACCAAGATAAAGTAAACAAACAAGCTAATGTTCTTCATACCACTAGCCAAAGACTAAACTACGGTGGTACCTAATGTTGATGTCCATCGCAGGAAGGTCACATTCCTAGGACATGTTGTGATCAAGGTTTTGATGAGATTGATTGGGTGATAAGCTATTGATACTCCAAGTTGATCAAATTGCTTGCTTACTGACCTAGACTTGAGACTTTGACGATTAGGTGTTTACTTTTGAACCTGCTATACTTGCTTCCAACTGACGATTGGATGATGAAGGTGATGATTGATTTATTATGAGCAATGATTATTGCGGGTGAAAGCGAGATGAGATAGATGCACCATTTTGGGTTTTTTCAAATAGTTGGATGCTTTTTTTTTTTTTAGGCTATTTTTGGAATTTTGAGATGTTTTACAGATGTTTTTGGTATTTTCGAGATTTATGACCAAGAGACTAACTTAAAGACCTATCCTAGGGGTCTTGGGAGCTGATCCATAGATTAGCCTTGCCTACATTATACACGCAAAGACCACGTAGTTTGACTAACGATGAACTTGACTCAATGAAAAGATGGGAAAACGGATTGTCAGATTGCAACGGACGCCTAAAGGACTGACCTAAAATGTCTCGGGGGATGATCAAAGATCAACCTTGCCTATGTTCAAGCTCAGAGATAACGTAGTTCGGTCGATCACTCTATTTTTGGATTTTTTGGATTTTGAATGTTTTTGGATTTTTTATTTTTTAAATGTTTTTGAATGTTTTTGATGGATTTTTTGAATGTTTTCTTATTTTTGATGTTTTGAGAAGATCACAAGAATATACATGAATCTGATCTGATGCAGGTATAGGAACATGCCTTAGCATGATGTGATAGACTACTTCGATACATGTAGGACAAATTGACCTTAGGAATATGCCAAGTAGTACTATGGTGGAACATGATATGAGCACATGATCATGCTATGTTATAGATGTGAACAAATGATGGAAGGATAAATGGAATGTAATGGATAAGTGAGTGCACGGAAAAGGACGTGGAGATCCTGGTGGATGGAGAGTGCTTTATTTACACTTGGTGCATGTTTGTCAGGTTTTCACCAAGGTACTTGTCCAGAGCGCCACTGAAGTGGTTTTCACTAGAGGATGATTTTTTCTTTACTGTTTTCAAACCTTTTTTTGATTTTGATTTTGATTTTTATAATTTTATATTTTTTTGTTGTCACCAAGATGCCTGTTTGCTAGGTTTTCACCAAGGTGACCATTTTTTCAAGATATCTTTCTGATTTTTTTTAATTTTTCAGTTCTATACCTTGCAATATTTTAGGCATAAAACTTTTTGAGATGGGAGTTGTTCAGGGGATCCTGCAGAAGCTTGCCTTCTGGTGTTTGTCAGTTGATATGCCTCTGACTTATAGCTTGTCGTGATGACAAAAGGTCCCAACCATTTGGGCTCAAATTTTCCTTTTCTTTTTGGATTTGGCACACTCTTCTAATTTTCTTTCAGCACAAGTTCATCAACTTGGAAGGTGTGTCTCCTAATCTTCTTATTGTAGCTGAGCTTTAGGTGGTTTTGATAGACTTGTAGATGGTTGAGGGCATCCATGCATCGTTCATCTAATAACTTCAGCTCATTTAACCTTGAAACCCGATATTCTTCATCTGTAATGAGGTTTTGCAGTGATATCCTTAATGATGGGAGCTCGATCTCGATTGGGAGGATGGCTTCTGATCCATAGACCAAGGAGAATGGGGTGGCACCTGTTGGTGTATGAATGCTGGTGTGGTAGGCCCATAAGGCAGGATTTCACTGTAGATGTCAATCTCGACCAGAGTCATTGACTATTTTCTTCAAGATTTTTAAGATGGTTTTGTTGGTAGCTTATGCTTAGCCATTGCCTTGGGGATAGTACAGATTGGAAAAGCGATGTTGGATATTGAATTTATGGCATAATTCATAGACATCTTGATTCTTGAAAGGTGTCCTATTATCACAGATAATGGATTGGGGGACACCATATTGACAAATGAGATAGTTCAAAATGAACTTGGATATCTACTTTCCAGTTATGTAGGTCATGGGAATTCCTTGAACCCACTTTGTAAAGTATTTTGTGGCGGTGATGATGAATTTGTGGCCGTTGGATGAGGTGGGTGTTATTTCTTCGATGAGATAGAGCCTCCCCTATGAGAAGGGCCATGGTGTAGCAATAGGATGGAGTTCTTGAGTTGGTGCATGGATAAGGTCTCCATATTGCTGGTATTGTAAACACTTTCTAACAAAGTCATGTGCCTCTCTTTCTATTGTTGGCCAATAGTACTCGGTTCTCAGCAACTTCTTAGCCAAGGTCATACCACTCGAGTGCGAACCACAAATGCCATTGTGTACCTCAGTTAGAGCAGTCAAGGATTCTTGAGGATTTAAGCAACGCAATAGGGTTCCTTCAATGCTCCTACGGTAAAGGGTTTCTCCTTGGATGACAAAATGGGTGGACCTTTTGATGAATTCTCATTTGAGGTTTGGGGTTATGTCAGCTGGGAGGACTCCTATTCTCAAGTAGGTATAGATTTTGTGATACCAAGGATCACCAGTTTCAATGAGTTTGCACACATATTTTGACTCTCGTACCTCGAATGTGGGTACAAGAACCCGCTTTACCAAGAATTCATGTTTTGGGACATTGCAAGGGATATCCAGTAAGGATCCAATTGTTGCTATGGCGTCAACTACTCTGTTGTTGGCCCTTGGTATCTGCTCAAAGGTGATATCAATGAAAAATTATTTGAGGCTCTCTACTAACTTCTTGTATGGATTCAGCTTATCATCCTTAGTTTGGTACTCGCCATTGACTTGGTTAATAATAAGCTGTAAATCCCCATAAACTTTTAGTGTCATGATTTGCCACTGTGCTGCAATCTTGAGACCTATGGTTAAAGCCTCGTACTCTACAGTGTTGTTAGTATAGGGGAATGCCAATTTGTAGGATCTAGGAATACAATCCCCCTATGGGGTGATGAAGAAAACACTAGCTCTTGATCCATGTTGTGTGTATGAGTTGTCAAAGTAGAGTTTCCAGTGACTAGCTATGCTAAGATTAAAGATGGATTCGTCTAGAAATTATGATATGAGTGGATTCTTTGAATAGATTGGAGCCTTTGCCAGTTGGTCTACAATGACTTGTCCTTTGATTGCTTTTTGATCCACATATTCAATGTCATATTCTGATACTATCATGACCCACTTAGCCATCCTTCCTGTGAGCATTGCCTTTGACAATAGATACTTTAGGGGATCGATCTTGGTGATGAGTTTGATTTTCTGTGCCAACATGTAATGTCAAAATTTTTGTGAAGCAAACACTACTGCTAGACTGGATTTTTCAATGAATGAGTAGTTTAACTCATGGCCGACCATTGTTCTGTTGATGTAATAAATGGCCCTCTTTGTCCCATTTTCATTGTGTTGAGCTAAAAGAGCACCAAGGGTTGTTGTTGTTGCTGAGATATACAGGATTAATGGCTTTCCTAGAATTGGTGGCATTAACACTGGTGGCGTAAGTAGATATTCTTTGATTTTACTAAATGCCTACTCACACTTGACGTCCCACTTGTATGTTACTCCCTTGTGGAGTAGATGAGAATATGGGATCTTCTTATCTGCCAGTTGTGCTATGAACCTACAGATGGATTGGAATCTGCCTTATAGACCCCTCAGTTGCTTTAATGTCCTGGGTGCTTCCATATCAAGGATTTCCTTGACCTTGGCAGGATCTATCTTGATTCCTCTCATTGATACTATATATCCCAGGATTTTTCCAGATTGTACTCCAAACACACACTTCTTTAGGTTGAGACGGACCTTATATTTTTCCAATCTGTCAAAAATAGAGCTCAAGGCTCCTATGTGGTCTTGTCCTTTTCTAGATTTTTCCAATATGTCATCTACGTAGTCTTCCACTATTTTATGGATCATGTCATGGAAGATCAATGTCATGGCTCTTTGGTATGTTGCACCTACATTTTTTAGCCTAAATGGCATCATGTTCCAGTAGTAGGTGCCCCACAGACATGTAAACATTGTCTTATGTTGTTCTTCCTTTGCGATCATGATCTAGTTGTACCCTGAGAAGCCATCCATCAGTGATAGCATCTCGTTTCTAGCCATCATGTCCACTATCATATCAATGTTGGGTAGTGGAAAATTATCCTTAGGACATGCTTTATTTAGGTCTTTGAAGTATGTGCAGATATAGATGCCCCCATTTGGTTTTGAAATTGGCATCCATGGGTAGAGTGGGTGTGGGCCTTTCATCTTGGTATAGCAAGCTTGCAATGTCTCTTTTGTCCACATTTTCTTGACTAAGATCCCCCCAACGACAGAATCCAGAAGGGTCTGCCCTAAAAGTGTGGATAGGTGTTTCAACTGATTGAGGTTGCATTGCGACCTAGGAGATTGTGGTAACTCTCCTACAAAAAATGAATTTTTCTTCATTTTGTAATCTCCACACCCATTGTTTTGGATCATTAGCTTGATGTCGAATATGTTGGGAATGGAAGGTGTCTCTATCATAAAAGTGGAGGTGAGGTTAGATGGATCTATGTATGAAGTGGAGGGAACTTCATCACTCTTTGGCACTTGGGGAATTTTATAGAACTTGGCTTCCAAGTTTTTGCAATAGGCGAATGGCTCTGGATCACCATGTATTTTGACCTCCTCATTCTGATATAAGAATTTGACACATTGGTGGAATGTTGAGGTGACTGCCTTCATTCCATGGACCCATGGGTGTCCTAGGAGGATGTTGTAGGGAAAGTCAAGGTTGAGGACCTGACATGTGGTTTCCATGGTGGTTGGCCCCACTTAGATTGGGATCCTAATAGTGCCTTGAGACACTCTTTCTTGGTCATCATACTCTCAGATGGTAATGGATTTGTTTTTGTCAATGGAGTCTTCTGAAATTCCCAAGTTCTTTATGAGTTTAAGAGAACAAATATTGAGGCTTGCGCCTCCATCCACCAAGACCCTTTTGAATTTTTTCTTGTGAACCAACACTTGAAGGTGAAGCGCACGATTGTGAGATGGTTGGGTAGGGAAGTATTGATCCGAGAAGGTGAGGAGATTTGGGGTGATGATGTTACCAACCATAGCCTAGAATTGTTCTGTATCAAGGGTAGTAGAGATAGTGGATGCAACTAATGCTTCACCAAGGATTTTCATATGGGCAATGAAAATTTTCAATAACTCCATGATGGAGATTTGACCGGGAGTTCTTTTTAGTTGGTCAATGACGTTATAATCATAGGGAACGACTTTTGGGTTTGAAATGGGGGTCTTAGATGGTTGTGATGCCCCTGCAATAGTAACCTTTCCACTGTGTGTGGTGACTCCACAATTAGTGTTGGCTCCTCTGCTGTTAATGACAGTGACCATTTCATCTATGCATGTGATGATGTCTTTGTATACAAGGTTAGCACTCGCATACTTTTGTTTTCCTTTATCGTCCCCTTGGTTATTTACTTGATTATTTCCCTAATTATGATTGGGCATCGGATTCGTGTATATCTTCAGATCTTGATTATTGGTCGGTTGCTCAACATTTATGATCTTGTCCTCAATGAGATCTTGGATGATTTTCTTCAACTTCATACAATTGGCGGTTGTGTGTCCCTTGAGTTTATGCTAATCACATAGGAGATTTTTGTTGTACCAGGGTGGCTTCACCTGGGGTTCATTGTAATTATCATGGGTGGGGACCTTGATGATGTTCTCATTGACCAACTTTTTCATGATGGATTCGATCGACTCCCCAAGGGCTATGAATTTTTGTTTGGGGGGAAACTTGTTTCGTAGAGGTGATCCTCCTTGATTATTGAGATTATTGATTTAATTTTGGGGTGGTTGTTGGTTCACCGCATTTGTTTGCATGTTATTATGGTTTTTTTTTTGCAGTTGATGATGATGCGATTGATTATTTTGCTTGGGAGCATTGATGACAACCTTGGCATCCACTACTCCATCATTGGTAATATTTCAATTTTTTTCCTATATGCGAGGTTTGTCATTGTAACTGGTGGATGGGTAGTTGTCCTGATGTTCAGAAAAAGTGGGTATTCCCCCTTTTGTAACAAGAGGTCATTCAATATTGAGCACCTTGGGGACCAATTGATCATACGTAGTGATGCATTGCATCTTCAGATAGAATGCCAAGGTTTTGTCTATATTGGCAATGATGGTACAGACTTGTTTCTCTTCTAGCATGGCCCACTTGCTTTAATTGGCCTTGGCTCACCATTGCTAGAGAAAGATAGTGAATGATTCCCCCTTACTCTATTTGAGCACTGAGAGTTCTTCCAAACTAACATCCACATAAATTTTGAATGCGTAATTGTGGAGGAACACATATTTGATCTCTTGAAATGTTTTGATTCCCATAGGTAGATGAGAAAACCATTCCATAGCATCACCAGCCAAGCTTTGAGGGAATAGATGAATTAAATACATGTCATTGTAGGCGACTTCCATGCAATGTACCTAAAACTCCCTGATGTGATCTTTAGGGTTTCCCATCTCGCGATATTTATCAAATTTGGGGATTTCAAATCCCTTTTGGAATGGTACCATTTCCAAGCTTTTTTCAAGTGGATAGGGGCATAGGTTGCTCGGTTTCTTGACTATCTTACTTGATTGAATATTTAGGACTTGTTGCGAGAGAAATTTGATTTGTGTCGTTACATCACCTTGCAGATCGGGAGGTGGAGTGAATACGTTCTGAGGTGTGGGATTGACAAGTGGGATGTTGGTGTGGTTCTATTGCAAGCTTTGCTGAGCAAGTGATGCATGCACTTGTTGTTGAGCCAACAATGCCCTTTTTCGGTCCTACTGCTACTGCACCAACAACACTTGTTCTCGGTCGTGTTGTTGTTCATATTGTTGTTGTGCTAACAATGCTCGTTGTTGGTCGTATTGTTGTTGTAATTGATAGTCTTGCAAAGCTTGTTGATACGCTTCTTGTTGCACTTGCAATTATGCTTGGTATTGTGTGTGTGCTTGTGCTTGTTGAGCTTGGAATTGGGCTCGTGCTTGAGCGTGCAGTTGTTGGATTGCCTACACAATCTGAGTGGCATGTGCGGCTTACATAGCTTCTACAGATTAAGTAGCTTCTGTGGATTGAGCAGCTTGAGTGGCTTGAGCTACCTACACAACTTTGGCAGTTTGTTCATCTTGTTGTTATTGTAACAAGGCTTATACTTGGGCAGCCTATTGTGCCTGTTGTGTAGCTAATTGCGCTTGCACTTGCTGAGTGGCTAGTTGTGCAGCTTGTTGATTTTGGAGCACTTTTTTTTGGGCAGCTTGTCGAGCAGCTTGCAAGGTCATGGTGAATGAATTGGTTGTGTTGTGCCTTGGTGGTAATGGTGGTGGATTAGGAAGAATGTCGACCATCGTGATGAGCGAAACGGTTGTGTTAATGATCGAGGTTTGAGTTATGGAAGGTGTAATTGAGGTGCTTGGTCCCTGAGGAACCATGCTTTGAGGAATGGTGGATGTGTTGATCGTCACAATGGCTTGGATGGTTGCCATCTATTGTTTTGATACAAATGGCACAACTGGTGGATTTTATAAAGTGTTCCGATTCGAATGGTTGATGGTGGGAAGAGGAGTAAGACCCAACTTGAGTGATGATGTAGATGTGAGCAGAAGGGGTGGAAATGGTGGAAAGACAGGTGGTGTAATCCCTAAAAGTGATGATGATGGATCCAAGATTCCCCCTAGTCCAAACTAGTCACCTTCTCCTTGTGAGATTGGGAGAGAAGTTTGCATGTCAAGAGGATAAACTAGTGTTGTGTGAAATGAGGATGAATTGGTATGATCATGAAATGTGAGTGGGATGTAAGGGTGTAACATATTTACTAGGACAAATTGATCTGATGTGGTGCTTGCATGCAACCCCCGGTTGTTCATAAGGCGATGTTTTTGGAGTTCATGAAACATGGTACTTCCATTGTTAACAACCGATGGGGTTGAAGTGATAGATGATATGATTTGGGGGATATCTTGAGTGACATTTTGAAGTGGAAGTGTGGATGTGGGTGAAGACATGATACCGAGAGACCTCTCCACAATGGTGCTTACGTCAAAGTTAGAAGGGAGTTTAGCCCCTTCTTTTGCGAACTCTAACATTTATTGGGATGGGTACAATCTCAGCATGGCACTGGCAATTCGGTGACTCTTAGGGTTTTGCACCATTTCTAGAAGTTTTGATTGTGTCATCCCATTGTCAATGATGCCCTCTATATGACCCTTCTCTTGAGAATTTTGAGGTACTTGAGGAGGATTGATTGGGAGATCAATTTTTATCGTCGGCTCAAATGTTGTTTCCGTTTGACTTAGATCACTTTAAAATGGATGTTTCTTTGTTTTGCTCCATATTATTCTTGTGTTGAGATCAAGTTTGAACCATAAAATAAAGATGAATTTTCAAGAATTTAAGAGATGAATCTCTAATCCTTTAGATCAATCTAAACCTTAGGTTCGAAGAAGCAAAGAACTAGTATAATCCAAGGATCAAAGTGATGATGGCAATGAGATAAATGAAAAATGGATGATGCAGATGAATTTAACTCTTGAGGAACCTTGAGGGAGATGCTAAACTTTTAGGACTTGATTGATTGATTTTGATGGATTGATAGTTTGACTAGGTGTGTTAAGTCAAACAAGAGTGATAAATGCACTTGTAAATCCTAGGAAGTTATGTTATCCTAGAGTAAACTTGTACATAAGAGGATAGTTTGACTAAGTGTGTTAAGTCAATAACTCCGAGCTTATTCTCGTTCTTTTTCTTTTGCGACTGAAGGATTCAATCATCTACCTGTAATATGCTATAGTGTCTAATGTGATGTTGAAACCAACCTTGTGATCCCCACATGGAACTGTATCCCTTAGTCCCATGAATTCTGAGAGTGCCTCATCAATTTTCAATGAGTCTAGAATTGGTGGTCCTCGTTGGTCATGATCGATGAGTTGAGGGTATACTAATTTGATTTTATGGGTTTGTTGGTTTGACTCAATGGGTGAGGCATTAATCATTAGTAAGGAGGAATCCTCAAAGACCATGGGAAGGCCTACTATGGTATCATCATCGTCACTACTGGTGTAGTCATCAATTACATCAAAAGTGAAATTGTCTAGTGGGATACCTATGCACACGGGTGGTCTAAGGGTGGTTGTTGATACTTGAGGAAGGGACCTGACTGCCCTACTGGGAATACCTCTACCATGTATGGTTATACTCATGGAAATACATCCTAGGCCAAGTGATAGGGTAAGGTTGGAGGGAGACAATCACTATTCCATGCTCTGGGTCCTTGTTCTCAAGAACTCCTAGGTGACTCTACCACCTTAACCTTTAGGTCCTACCTCATGTATAGGTACCCCTGGTTCTACTGGCCAACCCCACTATCATCTCACTCTCAATCTACCAAGCCAATCTTGGTGCCATGCCACTAACACTCCCTTAGCCCTTAATCTTCCCTAAAGGTTAATCTAAACTCCATACTCCATTTGATCTTTGCAGGGGTGTGGGATGTTTCCAGAGGCTTCTAACCATCTCCCTAGGGTTCTTGATAGTCCACCATACTCCATTTTTCATTCGCTACCTCCAAACCCTCAGTTAGGAAGTCTATCATTCTAGTTTTGACATGGAAAATATAGGTGAATTTGCAATAGGAAGTCTATCATTCTAGTTTTGACACGGAAAATATAGGTGAATTTTCATTGAGTCATATGAATACAAATTGAAGTTTGAAGAAGAAATTTCCAATCCTAAATATAAAGAAGGAAATGATATTTGAAACAAGCTGTGTGGAAATATCCAAATGAATGAATTTGGAATGCTACAAGATAGAAGACCTGCAAACATGGAAAAGAGGATGGAGAGTTTGACAGGTGAAGTGTGAAACCCAATTTTGGAAGAGGTTACTAAGATTCAAATGAAAATATAGATGTGGAACAGAGAAAAGGAGGTTGAAGTGTATGTGTAGAGGAGAATCAAAGGATGAGTTTGTGTGGGTGATCAAGGGAATGTGAAGATTCAGAAGACCGAAGAAGGAAAATGGAGTTGCCTGGTTTTTGTATTGTATTTTCATGAAATCTTGATTAAATAAAGTTATTGGTTTATTTTCAATTGAGAGTTTATGCTGAAGCAATTGTTAATCGATTTTAAAATTGACACAAGTTGTTGTTGATTTTGGATTTAATCATTTGAAGAGTCTACTTGTAATCTGAGTTTGAGAATTTAGGTTGAGTGAGTTTTTTTTTTCTCTACATCACCAAGGCCTCTATTGAGCCATATAATAAACAAGTTATTTTGTATATTCTAGTTCAGTCATATTTACAAGTAAAGTTCATAAGGTGGCATACCTACCAACATCTTCTAGGGAAGAAGGCTTTATTTATTAGAGGGAATTATTCACTAGTATGTCTCTTATGACATATTGAAAAAATAACAATTTTTTTTTTCAAAATTTTCTTATTTTTTACATGTGTATAAAGTATCTATTTATTTTCCTATGTGACTTTCAAGACCAATATTTAAATCATCAAGTAACATAACTAGCAATGGCTTATTAATAGATGTTATGCCTCCTTGGGAAGCATATTTTTCACAGTAGCTCCTTATAGATAGGTGGAGTCTTGATTAGTTCCTACAAATATCACAAATTTCATCAAATCCCAATTTAAAAAAATCTCCACCACCTATAAGATTCAAAGCATCAATACATTCATCACAAATTCCCCTCAAAAAAATAATTTTAGAAACCCCATTATATAATACTATTTATCTTGTTATTTTAAGATTAAATGAGAACCATTCAAGGAAGTCTTCAAATGTTTCATTTTCTAGTTGCATTATTTGAAAAATATCATCCCAAACTTCCTTTGTTTTGCAATACTTATGATATTTTATCAAAAATTGTTCCTTCATAGTATCCCATGTATGGATAGTGTCATCCAAGTCCCATGAACCATCATAATGCAATATCCTTTGGTGTAGTTGGGAAGAGATTAAGCTTTTGTGCATCACTTTGGTATTCAACTACAACATAATACACCAAATTCAAATAAGAACATGTTAGGATCCTTTAAAAAAATCCTTAAAAATTGGTAGAGTTGAATGGGGTATACTTTTCATGGGGATTTCCTCCTTAGGATTGATAATATCAAATTCGAATGTAATGGGATAATTATTGTTCAAGGCTTGATCATTGTTATTATTTTTTTTGTTTGCATCATGTAAGACAAATTATAGTGCAAAAATAGAGAAAAATAATAAGCAGAAACAAGACATAGTATTTACATGGAAAACCTGGTAAAATTATACCAAGGAAAACCACAGGAAAAGATCTTTTGTATTTTATTTCTTAGGAAATTTTCCAATTGCAAAAATCTTCAACTGTTACAAAAAGCATGACTTCAATTTAGTATTTAAGCAATTTGAGTTGTAGAGTCCTTGTTGAATAAAACTTTCCAAAAATGAAAGTGTTCAACTCATACAACTACATGTTGACCATTTGGAAAAACTACCAAAAAATAGAAAATCCAATTTTTTTTACTATGTCGACTATCCATCACTATTGAAAGAATAGTCAAATTGACTTCATATTCCAACACATCAGCCATAATTCCAAATTCCCAAGATGTCCAATAAGATGAAAATGACTTCTTTTGTAAATACCACTTTACAATTTGTATGATTTTGTAAATTGTTTAGCGAACATCAGAGTAATGATTTTAAAGGACTATTTTTAAAATTCAAGTATTCTTGGTTGCATTAAGGGAATATTAGATGGTTGTTCAAGATAAAATTTAATGGTATTTGATTCAATCACACACTTCTCAAGTTTGGATTCAACTAGCTTATTTTTCAATGATTTATTCACAAATTGTGACCTTATTTCTTATTTCTTATTTTCTTGCTTTATTGAACTACTTCCTATAGTTTTTTTGAAAAATCTACCTTTTTCATCTGTAACTTGACTCATGCATCTATATGCTCTAATACAATAAAAATGTTGGGAGAATATTTTTTTATCAACTAATTGATAACAAAATGGTTATTTCAGCCATAGTATGATGAGATCAAATCTCCCCTCTCAAAAAGGGGAGGCTCCCTTCATATTGATAACTAGATTAAACTAGTACTTAACTAAGCTTATTTACACTACAACTATCCATGAGGTGTTTCCATATCATCCTATTCTCTCTTTTTAGAATATATGTTTTCTCTTATAATTTACAATAATAATCTTGTGATGTTTACAAAATTTAATGAACCACAAAATACTATTTGGAGCAATAAAAATCAATATCCAATTTAGTTAAATGAAAGAATAACTAGAATGATATTAGCAAGTGATAATAGCAAGAAAACCCACAAAAGCACAAAGTCTTTTGTTGCTTCTTATGTTGATTTGAAAAGAAAAAGTGTGGTATATGATGCAACCCAAAGTCTTGAACGTATGGCACAATAGGATCAAATAAACGAAGATGATAACTCACAACCCAATGTCTTCAAATATCCTCAATCACAAACATAAACACAAATTATTCCAAAGGTGATATTTCACCTCAAAGACTATGAAATCAGATTTAGATTATCTCCTAGAATATTAATTTCCACGTTAAGATTCCACCAAATACACAATAAAATATGCTAGAATAGACATAAGAACAATACAGACACATCACAAGCTTGATTCAACACAATTATTGGATGCCGACTCGCTTCTTTATATAGATTGAAAAATGATTTGCACCTTGAACTCAAAGTTTCAAAAGTACTCCTCAATTTTTTAGTGTTTCACTTCAATAGCTAAAAGATAATATTTACAAAAGACCTCCCTCATATATATAGAGGAAATCCAAGAGAAAAATAGGAAACCTACAACTAACTTGACTTATTCAAAAGAAAATTTTGATTTGATTTAGGACTCTGCTCTTCTTACATGTAATTGTCATATTATAAAAGACATGTAAAATGTTGAAATATAGAAAAATAGGCGAACCAACATGAAATGATAAAAAAGGGGGTATGATGGACCTATCTTTCTATATTAGTTAGGAAATGAGATCCCCACAAAGAATTGACTAACAACCCTTAGGTGAACCAACTCAATGTGAGAATCTTCAAATTTCCTTATGCTTGAGGACAAGGGTCAAGTTCAAACAACACTTTTGGGAGAAAAACTAAAAATATAAAATCAACATAATTATGCCAATTCAAACTTGCAATAGTAATATAAAGCTCAATATTAGTAGAAACAAAAATATGATTGTAGATCTAAGAAGGGAAGCATGATGTTTACCAGTCACCAAAAGTCACTCTCAACAGGTTTTCTGGGACTCATTCGCCCATGAGAAAATGGGTTTTTTGTCAAGGTTTTTTAGAAACTTTCATGAGCCTCTAACGCTGATTTGTAGCTTCTGATTTATCTAGATTTCAGTGTTGGAAAGTCAAAAATCAGATTTGTAGGTGAGATTCTATGATTTGACAACAACTTTGACAACTTTTACAATCTTGCACTTCAAGAGGTCTTCAATCCTTCTTCAACCTAAATCTAAAACACAAATACAAGAGAGAATTTTTTTTGTTTATGGTGAATGGGGGTTTTCCATGGTCAAACCCCATTTTGGTAATCAAACCTTGAATTGAAATAAAGCATGAAATAAGGAATGATGAATGAACAAAGCTATGTTACCACTCAACAAACCCTTGGATGAATCTTTGAATGTATATCTTAGAAGGTTTGCAACTTGCATGAAATAGCTTCAATGGATGTGGGTCTTGATGCTTGATATAATACTTTGAATGCTTGACTTGAATCTTGAAACCTACATCACAATGTTAGCTCCAAAAACATGCATGATGCAAGAAGAATTTGACATGATGAATGGATCTTGAATGCTATAATAAATCTCTAGTAGTTATGCTCTTAAATGCTCTTGATCATCAACTTTTCTCTTCTAAACTTTCTCTTGAAATCTCATAAAAGTTCTCTTGAAATTT
Source organism: Sequoiadendron giganteum (assembly GCA_007115665.2). Lineage (NCBI taxonomy): Eukaryota > Viridiplantae > Streptophyta > Pinopsida > Cupressales > Cupressaceae > Sequoiadendron > Sequoiadendron giganteum. The sequence continues at coordinate 122,123,513 of CM021104.1, read as the reverse complement.
CTCTTGTAAATCTATTGAATTTCTAGGTGAAACTTAGAAAATAACCTTGTATTTATAGGTATGTACCCTTAATTTCCTAAAATTCAAATATTACAAGCCAACATTGAAATATGGATTCGGGGACCTTAAAATACCATCAAAAAAATATTTTAAATTTAGGTTCAAAGGCCTAGGGAAGACCCATTCACCCATGTTCGAATGGGTCCCAAGTCCCTATTCCTCGAACACACATTGCTCAAGGTAAAGTGTTATGTATTGGCATTAATTATTATTGGGTTTCCCCTTTGGAAAATATAATTTATTAGAATTTTAGATGTAAAATAGGGCTTATTATGGCATAATTAAGTCCAATTTAATTAGGAGGGCCCCACAAAAGAGTGAAAATCTAAAGAGATACATTTTCCAACACTAAATTAAGGCATTATTAAGTCTATTTTAATTAGGAGGGTCCAAAAAAAGTGTGAAAATATAAAGGGATGCATTTTTCTACACTACATTTAGCCCCCACTTTAGTGAGAGGATGAGCTTGTGTCAAACTCACACTAAAGTAGACAATCAAGAGAGGTCTAGGTGTACAATTGTTGGAAAGATATGATGGAAAAGGTCAAGGAGGATGATCAAGCCCCCAAGATCTAAGATCTCATGGAAAAACCAATAAAGGCACATAGAGACACATGCTTATGCCAAACATATATATGCAGCAATGAAAATATACTCAATCATACAATGTCAAAGACTCAAATAAATAAAGAAAAATAAAAGGGGTGGATCAAGCCTCGAGTGTTTATCCAGCTCGATTTGGATCAAGCCTTAGTTGTTTGTCCAAAAATGTTTACAAGTGAAACTCATTGTCCACTATGCAAACAAACATGCACACTCACATGAGCTAGTGAAATTTTTTGCCCACTAGGTGAGCCCCCAAAAGTGGAAAATGAGAGAATCTTATTAGGTTCCCATAACCATAGCAAAGTTATACCTCCTGATAATCTTGATAAGGCACCACAAAATATAAACTTTGAGCTTCATAAGGCTTATCAAGTTGCCTTATGCTAAACACTTATGAAAAACAATAGCCCCAATAGCAAGGAAGGCATGTGTTATGCTTGGTGGCCATGAAAAAGGTTGTAACTTTGAGCTTCAAAAGGTTAGTAAGCTATGTTATGCTAAATACTTATAAAAAAAATGCAAATAGGGTAAGACATATTCAAAGGGGTTTTTCTTAGTTCATGTAAGGTCTCCTCTTAGGGAACATCGTGCCTAATGTCTCCAAGAGAGGAAAAGTCTAGGATAAAAGATTCACAACTTAGGGAATGCAATGCATAAAATCACCATTAAGAGGAATTTCATATGCTTAGAAAGGTCACAATCTTGGAGGACATCAAACCCAATGACACCACCAAGAAGAAGACACATCACATGAAATAAGAATATCACACTATGAAACATAAGGTATAGTAAAAAAAATATAATGCCAATGTATGCCTCCACTTTAAATAAATTTTTAAACACTTTGTTGTGAGCATTTACTTTAAAGTAGAAAATGATAAATGCTAAAAAATAAACAAGACATGAGATGTTATTTGGAAAGACCTATGTCAAGCATATGTGTCCAAATGAAGCTACACCATGAAAAAGAGGTTTCCCCCAAATGAAATACCGAACACATAAGGGATCCACGGATTCGGGTTCAATATATGTCTTTTCTACAATGATATTATATAGCTCAGAAACCATCATCATTCCCCAAATATTCGTGGAACTTGAAGAATGAAACATAGAGAGAAAAAACAAAGAAAAATATTTTGGGTCAACATGGAAGAGATTTAAATGTCTTGATGCCTTGCATCATCCCCAAAAGGAAAACACAATACAAGAGAAAAGATAAATTTTTATGAAAGATAGAAGAATGTAGGTACAAATAGAGGAATGAACATAAATAAATGTCAAATATCTAACAATACAGGAGATCACATTATGCACATGCAATCACACAAAGAACATGACAAGAAAACAAAGAAAAAGACTAGTAAGGCACATGTGAATCAACCTATAGTAGGTCGTCTACATCCCAATCTTGTTTGAATCATATGCAGAAGGAACGAAACTAGCCAAAGGGACAATGTGAAGTGCCAAACTAGGACAATCACCAATTTCAGCACATGGTGAATCACTCTTTGCAAGATGATCATCATGGTTGTTATCATTTAAGCTCATAGAAGAGGAAACAATAAATTTGACTCATTATACACTTCCTCATAATTTTTTTTCAATTTCATTATCATCATATAATTTTATCATGTAATAGAAGGTCTAATGATAATATCCATGGAAGGTGATTGTTTTTATTGTGGTCGAGATTTAGGATTTTCTTGTTTTAGTGAAGGTGGAGAATCATCATGCATTTATTGAGTTCTTGTTTTATTTTTATTTGTTGTTTCATATTTTTCTTGTAACAAATGAGAAATATAACAACATCTATGCATACACTCTCTAGCATTTCAGTTTCTTTTTGTTTTCAATTTACAATTGTGTAGGAGTAGGTTTATCAACCATGGGTTTCTTTTCTTCCCTTAAGGGAGGAACGAAAGGAACCATGGGAGGTTGTTCAACAAATTTATCTTTAAATATTTGTAATTTTTTTTAATTTTAGGAGGCACAACAAGACTTATTTGGTTATCTCGTCGTCTCTTATATGAAATAGGTGAAGCGTCTATCATACATTGGTCTTGGTTACTTGGAAGGGATTTTGGTTCAATCAAAGTATCATCAAGGATGGGAGGCTCAATCATGGGTTGAGGAATATTGATAATGGATAACTTTTCTATGCATTTTTCCTTAAAAAATTTATAGGATTTGAAAAAGAAGTCCTCACAAGCCCTTATAGGTTCCATAGGTTCAAGCCAAAATGGTGTAGGGGCACCAAGTTTATTTCTTTGCAAATTTGGTCAAATAAGGTCATTTGTTAGGTTTTAGGTGTGTTAATTATTTTTTTGATGCAAATAAGGTCAAAATAGACCATTGGTAATGTAATTTGAATATTTTGGGGTTTATTGTGTAAATGTTACAATTCTTGCAAAATGTTGTCTAATGCAATATTGTAAAAGGCTAAATATGCAAGTAGTTGGAATATCAATAGTCAAGAGGATCAAAAGTTGGCTTTTGTCAGTTGGATGAGTTATTTTTTGAATGGAAAAGTTTAAATATGTCAAAAACAATTTGATGTAGGCTCTTGGTTGAAGATTTTGTGAAAGAAAGCAAATAGAAACTCCATTTTTTTGTGTTTTTCAGTGAAATTTTCCACTCTATGCCATTGTACGGCCCCATACAAGTTGCTTTTGATCCAAATTGAATTTTATTTTATGGTAATATGAGTTAAAATCACTTTGGTTTTTATTTTATTGAATTTAAGTATAGTTGAAGCATTTTAGGGACATTTTGTTGTAGGCGGGTTGAAAACCTTGTTTCAAGGGTTGAGAGTGAAAAAAATGCAATAAACACCCTTTCCACCTATAGAGTTACTTGTAACTTGGTGGAATGGGTGGGTTAGGGTAGGTTTCAATGTTAGAGTAGTATTTAGGAGTAGGGTGGATAATTTGAAGGAGTTTTGATTGCTGCCCCAATTGACTTTCATGAGTTTTTGCCTAAATTTGATGGCTAAGAATAGGAGTTTAATGAAATAGTGTTGATAAAGGATGGGATAAGGTTTGATGAGAATGTGTAGACATATTTTGAAGTGTTTTAGGTATTGGGTGGTAGAATAGAATCCTATAGTGTGGATTTTCAATAAACCCTCATTGGTTCAAGCATGGAAATGGCCTAAATCAAGGGTTTAGTGATTTGGTGGGTTTGTGTGAGTTCCAATTGTTAAAATTGGTTTTTGTTGGCTATTTGTAACTTTTTAAAGGTTATAAAAGGATATTAAATTCTGGAAGTGAGTTTGGTGGGATGATGCTTTAGAAAATAGGGCTAATTGTAGCCATTTCCAGCGTAGCAACAGTGATTTGGAGGTGATGGTCCAAAGTGAATTTATGTGATTTTAAGATATGTTAGAGAAGAGGATAATGGGTGTCTAAAATTTATTTATTTTTCTGGGTTTGAGGAGTATTTTGTGAGTTTTTCTTAGAAAACACTGCTTGGAGTGCTACAAGACAAGAATGGTGGAATTGAGAAAATGTGTCAAGATAGGGTTTTGAAGGTTGGAAATATGATTAGTATTTATTAAATTGTTATTGTAAGAATTTTTACTCCTTGCTCTACATCAATTGGTATCAGACCATAGGTATTAGATCTTTTGAAGGAGAAAAGTTGAGTTTTGAAGAGAGAAAATTGGAAGTTGAAAAGACAAGATGCTTCCTAAAGGTAGTGCAGTACTTGTAAGAGAGATTAAGTTGTTGAAGGAGTCCCAAGAAGAAATATTAGCCAGATTTGTAGCATTAGATACAAGGAAAAAAAGAGGAAAGGTCACTGAAGAGGAAAGTGAACAAGAGGAAGAGGAAGAGGGTGAGAATGAAAATCCTCTACGTAGAGTCCAAGATGATGAGTTGGGCCATGAAGAGAAAAATATGGCAAATATTCTCAAGGTTGTTAGAGGAGATGCTTTTGGTGAGAAAATAGATGTGCCAATGTATAATGGAAAATTGGATGTTGAAGAGGTGTTATACTGGATAGATGTAATTGATAACTACTTTGAGTACAAGGAGTTTGCTAAAGATCATAAGGTGAAGTTTTCTAAGACAAAGATAAAAGGACTTGCTCTTACATGGTGAAATTATGTTCAAGAGAAAAGAGCTAAGAAGGGGAAAGCAAAAATTAGTTCATGGGATAGGATGGTGTCAAAGGTAAAAAGCCAAATTTTTCCAAGTGATCATGCAATTTAGACTTTCAAGAAGTTGCAAAGTTTGAGGCGAAAGGATAAAAATTTCATGGCCTATACTAAGGAATTTCACAAGCTGAGTATTAGAGTTGGTCATGTTGAAGATGAAAATGAGAAGATAGCAAGGTATATGAGTGGATTGAGATTTCAAATTCAAGATGAGTTGAGCTTGACTACACCTAGGATAGTGGAGGAATTTTTTCAATTGGATGCTAAGGTAGAAGAGAAATTAAAAAGAAGGAAAGAAAGATAAGGAAGAGGAAGAGGCAACACCAATAGAGGAAGAGGTACAAGATAGTCCTATGAAGATCAAGAAGAAATAAGAAAAAATAAAGTCTAAGTTGTTGATCAAAGAGGTGGTTTTAGAGGTTTCAGAGGAAGGTTTGGTGGAGGTAGAGGTTCAAGTTAATTCTTAGGTAGGTGCTATCATTGTAATCAGTTTGGTCATCCAACATTTAAGTGTCCCAAGAAACAAGGTTCTACTTCAAGTGGTGGTGATAAAAGAGTCCAATTGGTGCAAGAGGAAGATTGTGAGAGCGTTCATTCTCCTAATCAAATTGTTGCTCCTAAAGTTGGAGAAAATTTGATGGTGAGAAGAACATTACTTAAAGCATCAAAAGAGAAGGAGATGACTCAAAGGATAACACTATTCAAGACCACCTACAAATGCAAAGAAAAGGTATATAGGGTAGTGATGGATTCAGGGAGCGTTGATAATGTGGTGTCTAATGAAATGGTTGATAAACTAAAATTGGAAAGGATTCCTCATGAAACACCCTACAAAGTGTCTTGGTTGAATGATGATCAATCAATTTTGGTTAATGAACAAGATTTAGTTGAGTTTAACATTGGTGGATATAAGGATATCATTCTTTGTGATGTGTTTCCCATGAATTTTTTCCTTTTGCTACTTGGAAGACCATGGCAGTTTGATAGACATTCCATTTATGATGGGAGAAACAATACATATTAGATTGAAAAGGATGGAAATACTTTTACACTAACACCATTGCAGGAGGATGATAAAGTACATAGCAAGGCAACAAAAGTGATCATGATGGGAAAGGAGTATATAAAGATAGAGGAAGAAAAGGATGAAGAGTGTGCAACCACTTCAAGGCTTAAAAATGTTGGGATAGTAGATGGAAGGAAAGATGGCGATGAGTCGATGACAAAAGAAGACATAGGGAATGTCAAGGATGAATTACAAAATTGGGTAGAAAATCACGATGAGATTATAATAGGAATAATGCTTTGTTCTGTGGTTTCAAAAGAGGTCAATGGGAAGTCAATTTATGATAAGTCAGAGGCTTATAAACCTAATGGTACATAGATTATTGGGGTAGAGAACTTGAGGAGAAAGATGAAGGCAAAAGGTGGATTGAATCAAGGTGAAAGGCAAAGGAAAGTGAATGATTTCAAGAGTGAAATAAGAGTAAAGTAGAGATCTGTACGAGAAAAATATGGTAAAGGCATGTTTTCAGGTGTGAAAGCAAGTTCTACATCTTTTTATGATAAGGGAAAGATGAGGGAACATTCAACAGATCAGTTGGTGAGGATGGAGTAGATTCTAAGTGGAAATAAGTCTACAAATACCAAACACAATGCAAGTTTTTACTTTTTGACTCAGTGGAAAGGCTTACCAGGCAAAGGATAATTTTAGGATCAAGGAAATGATGTGAAGAAGCATGTGTTTTGATGCAACTCAATCCTCAAAGGGACTTGAGAAATTTTTCAAGCCGGGTGTATAGTGCAGGGGCACCAAGTTCGTTTCTTTGCAAATTTGGTCAAATAAGGCCATTTTTTAGGTTTTAGGTGTGTTAATTTTTCTGTTGATGCAAATAAGGTCATAATAGACCATTGGTAATTTAATTTGAGTCTTTTTGGGTTTATTGTGTAAATGTTGCAATTCTTGTAAAATGTTGTCTAATGCAATATTGTAAAAGGGCAAAAATGCAAGTCATTGGAATACAAACAGTCAAGAGGCTCAAAATTTGGTTTGTGTTGGTTGTATGAGTTAGTTTTTGGATGTACAAGTTTAAATAATCCAAACAAAAATCGATGAAGGCTCTTGGTTGAAGATTTTGTGAAAGAAAGCAAATAGAAACTCCATTTTTCTGTTTTTCAGTGAAATTTGCTGCTCCAGGCCATTGTACGGCCTCGGTAAGGTTTCTTTTGAATGAAATTGAATTTTATTCAATGGAAATATGAGTTAACATCACTTTCATTTTTATTTTATTGAATTTCATTATAGTTGAAGCATTTTAGGGATATTTTGTTGGAGGCGGGTTGAAAACCTTGTTTCAAGGGTTGAGAGTGAAAAAAATGCAATAAACACCCTTTCCACCTATAGAGTTATTGTAACTTGGTGGAATGGATGGGTTAGGGTATTTTTCAATGTTAGAGTAGGATTTAGGAGCTGGGTGGATAATTTGAAGGAGTTTTGATTGCTGCCCCAAATGAATTTCATGAGTTTTTGCCTAAATTTGATCGCTAAGAATAGGAGTTTAGTGAAATGGTGTTGATAAAGGATTGGCGAAGGTTTGATGAGAATTTTCAAACATATTTTTAAGTGTTTGAGGTCTTGGGTGGAAAAATAGAAGCCTGGAGTGTGGATTTTCAATAAACCCTCATTGGTTCAAGCATGGAAATGGCCTAAATCAAGGGTTTAGTGATTTGATGGGTTTGTGTGAGTTACAATTGTTAAAAGTGGTTTTTTTTGGCTATTTTTAACTTTTTAAAGGTTCTAAAAAGAGATTCAAGTTTGGAAGTGAGTTTGGTGAGATGATGCTTTCGAAAATAAGGCTAATTGTAGCCATTTCCAGCATAGGAGCAGTGATTGGGAGGTGTTGGTCCAAAGTGAACTTGTGTTATTTTAACATATGTTAGAAAAGAGGATAATGGGTTCCTGAAACATCTTTTGGTTTTTGGTTTTGAGGACTATTCTATGAGTTTTGCTTAGAAAACGTTGTTTGGAGTGTTATAAGACAAGAATGGCGGAATTGAGAAAATGTGTCAAGATAGGGTTTCGAAGGTTGGAAAGTTGATTGCTATTTCTTGAATTGTGATTGTAAGAATTTTTCCTCCCTAATCTGCATTACAAAATAAATCCAATGAGAAGTTCCCACAGGAAGGCACATGATTAAAGCCACTATGGTGCATAATAAAGATCTCATTGCCAAATGGAAACTTTAAGCATTTATGTACTACCAACAAGATGAATTTAATAGAGAGAACCATGGGTAGCCTAAATTTACATTCAAAATTGGTCTGATGATGGGATGATGGAGAATGAGACACTTAATTGTTTTAGTCCAACTTAAATAAATGAAGAGCTATCATACCTATCATAGGGAAAGCAAAACCCTTATGCATTTTGATACATGATTTTGGTTGTTCATAAGTATCATGATAAAGCTCATGAAAAAACAAGAATTATTTAGTTATCACATTCTCTACATAGATGAGATCAATTAATATCCCATTAGTAGGTTTGTCATTGATTCTTCTAGCTATGTAAAGAAGGCCATTAGGTGCATTTTTAATTATGTCATTTTGTGAGAAAGAAATGTCAAGGAGAATTTTCGTTAGGCCCTTACGAGGTTGAAATTCAACGAGTCCAATCATATTGTCCATTTATTTCATGTTATCATCATTCATGTCAACATTCATCACATCATTCTTTGTTTCACTAGCTTTGACAAAGGAGATGTTATGATTTGGCATAGGATTAGTAAAAATTTGCAAATTTTTGTTAGGAGGGGCTATAGACTTACTACCTTGATCATTAACACAACCAATTTGAATTTTATTAGAATCAATGAGTTCTTGCACAATATGTTTAAGATGCTTACAATGTTTTGTATCATGTCTATTTTGTCGATGAAAATGGAAAAAGGAATTTTGTCTATATTTTGGAGGTAAAGTTTTAGTAGGATTAGGAGCTCTAACATGAGGTAAGGAAATTAAGTTCTTGTTTAAGAGATGCAACATGACCTATTATGAATGGTATTAGGTAGAGGGGTAAATTGTCTATTCCTCTCCCCAAATGCATATGGATTTTTCATCTTTATAAAAGCCACTTGAGTGTTGAAACATGTTGAGTTGGTTGAGGGGGATTAAGTTGTAAAAATATCTTATGTTGTTTCTTGAATGGTTGATTGTTGGTTTGAGGCATGGATTCAAATTTTTCAAGATTATTAGAGGGAGTTTTCACTTCACAACTACTAACTAAATTTTGGTAATCATGAAGCATATCACACAAGTTTGTAAGGGAAGGGAATTTCAAAATCTCAAGTTTAGCTTGGATTTTGTTTTGCAAATTGGCAATAAACATTCTTTGAAGGTCGACAATAGGAATCTTAATGTTATTTGTGAGTAAAGAAATTCTATGAAATTAGTGACCTTTTCACCATCATTTTATTTGCATGTCATTAAATCAGCTAAGGTTATTTTAGGACCCATGTGTATTTTAAGTGATTGAGAAAGACATCAATAAGTTCATTGAATGAACATGTTGAGTTATTCAGTAAGGAGAAAAACCATTCCAAAGCAGTATCCTTCAAGGATTTAGGGAAGATTTTAGCCAAGAGTTTATCTTAAAAAATGAAGTCATTGCATAAGGTTGTATATGCATAAACATGAAAAAAAATATCTCCTTTCCCACCATATTTCTCAGATCTAGGAATATCTATACCTTGTGGCATTTGTGTTCTCAATATCTCTAAGGATAAGGGGTTTCTTTTGCCATATTATGACAGTTGGCCATTTTGATTTTGACTCAATGTAGCAATTTGTTATTGTAGGGATGAAACATTTTGCAAGAGTTGGTTAATGATGAGATCATTTTTTTTATTATGGAATGGAGGTGAATAAGGTGGAGGTGTATATGTATTCAGAGGGAAAGTGAATTTTAAGTGTTTGAGGGGAGATGAATTAGTAGATATGAGATTTGAATGCACAAAGCTAAATGGATTCCCAATGGAAATTCGTAAGGAAGTATTAACATTGATAGTAGGTTGTATGGCTGTTGTAATAGTTGGATTAGTGTATGTTAGAATAGAGGTCATGGTTGTGGAAGGAGGAATTGGATTTCCACCTTGAATTTGGGTATACCCCAAATCTTGAGCACAACTTGTCATTATAGGGGCATGCTCACCAAAATAAAACATAGAAAAATAGTTGAACCAAAATGAAATGATACCAAAGGGGATATGATGGACCTATCTTTCTATATTCATTAGGAAATGAGATCCCCAAAAATAATTGACTAAAAAACCTTAGGTGAATCAACTCAATGTGAGAATCTTTAGATTTCCTTATGATTGAGGATGGGGGTCAAGTTCAAACAACACTTTTGGGAGAAAAACTAAAAATAAAAAATCACCTAACTATGCCAATTCAAACTTGCAACAACAATATAAATCTCAATATTAGCATAAACATAAAACTGATTGCAGATCTGAGAAGGGAAGAATGATGTTTACTAGTCACCAAAATTCACTTTCAAGAGGCTATATGGGACTCATTTGCCCATGGGTGATGGGTCTTTTTTCAAGGTTTTAAAAAAACTTTCAAGAGCCTTTGATGTTGATCTGTAGCTTCTGATTTGTTTAGATTTCAGTATCAAAAAGTTATAAATCAGATCTGTAGGTGAGATTGTTTGATTTGACAACTTTGACAACTTTTGTAAGTTTAAAAACTTTTCCATTCTTTCACTCCAAGAGGTATTCAGTCCTTCTTCACCCTAAATCTGCAACACAAATACAAGAGAGAAAAATTGTTTATTTTTGGTGAATGGGGGTTTGCCTTGCTCAAACCCCGTTTTGGTAATCAAACCTTGAATTGAAATAAAGCATGAAAAAAGGAATGGTGAATGAAAAAGCTATGTTACCACTCAAAAACCCTTGCATGAATCTTTGAATGTAGATATTAGAAGCTCTACAACTTCTATGAAATGGATTCAATGGATGTGGATCTTGATGTTTTATATAATGCTTTGAATACTTGACAAGTGAATCTTGAAACCTACATCATAATGTTATCTCTAAAAACATGCTTGATGTAAGAAGATTTTGACATGATGAATGGATCTCAAATGCTGCGATAAATATCTAATAATTCTGCTCTTGAATGCTCTTGACCATCAATTTTTCTCTTGTAAACTTTCTCTTGAAATCTCATTAAAGTTCTCTTGAAATTTCACTTACAAATCTCTTCAATGACTAGGTGAAACTTAGAAAATAACCTTGTATTTATAGGTATGTATCCTTAATTTCCCAAAATTAAAATATTACAAGCATTGAAATATGGATTTTGGGAGCTTAAAATACCACCAAAAAATATTTTAAATTTAGGTTAAAAGGCCTAGGGGTCTGAGGTCCCTATTCCTAGAACACACATTGCTCAAGGTAAAGTGTTATGTATTGGCATTAATTATTATCGAGTTTCCCCTTTGAAAAATGTAATTTATTATGCTTGTAGGTGTAAAATAAGGTTTATTAAGGCACAATTAATTCCAATTTAATTAGGAGGGCTCAAAAATAGTGTGAAAATGTAAAGAGATACAATTTTCAACACTAAATTAAGGCATTATTAATTCCATTTAATTAGGAGGGCCCAAACAAAGTATACAAATGTAAAGGGATACATTTTTCTACACTACAAATGTCATCTACAAATTATAAAATGCATAAAGTAAAATTTGAAAATAAACTAAGTGTCCTAAGAAATGTTCTTTTCTTCAACATTATTCTCTAGGAAATCTTCATATCTCTTCAAGGCAGCTTGAACTTCAGTGTCATTCAACCCTGATGTGTAGTTGGAGATGGTGAGCACTTGTCTGATGGAGTCCTCTATGCCGACACAAGATTTTTTGTACTTCTTTAGTATCACTTTTAAATTATCCAGAATCACTTATAAATCCACTAATTTATCAATGGAAGATAATGAGAAAGCTTTTGATTCAATCCTTGTATGAATTAGTGAAGTGAAATCATCGACAACTATTTCAATAGGATGAAATTTTTGATTATCAAGTATTTGGCATGGAAGCTCCCCTATCTTGGTTATGAGGTCTAACCCTTTGTCAATGCTTGTCTCTTGAACTTCCTATAGATATTTGATCATTTCATTGATGAAATATCTCCTATGTTTCACTACTTCCTGGTATTGAATGAACATTTTTCTTGTGGCCCGGATCACCCCATTTTCAACCAACACTTCTAGCTTGAAATCTCTCAACTTGGTCCAAGCCTTTCATTGGGATTAGAATTAATTAAGCCTCTAATTGTATGCAGTGCTACAGTCATTTTTTTTTAGTTGATGTTTCTATTGGGTTGTGGTTTGTATGTGTCTAATTATGTATGTAACATGCTTTGCTTGATTGGGTTACAGATCCCATCAAAACTTATCTATAACGGCTTTTAAGTCCCATCAAAACATGATTTACCCCTAATCAAAAACATTATGTTTGCATCCCCTTAATTAATTGAACTTAATTGAGCTTCTAATTAACCAAATCATGCATTCCAAAGCCTTATTATTCCCATTTTGTGAAAGGGAAACCTATATTAAACAATTTCCAACATTAATTAAATCACCTTGGAAACTGAGTGTCCTAGGTTTAGGTCCTAAGAACCATTCGCCCAAGCGAGAATCGATCCCCTTTAAGTCTTAGGACCTAATTTTTAATATGTTTTTGGTGGCATTTTAATGATTCAAATGTCAGCTTATGAAATCTAATTTTTGGGAAATTAGATAAACACCTATAGATATACAGTATTTTTATCAATTCAAATCTAAGCAATTTTATGAAGCAATCCTAAAAGAAAAAATATTGTCAAGAGAATTGAAGAGAAAATTTATCAGTCACCTACTGTAGTGTAGGAAAAAGTATCCCTTTTCCACACTTAATTTGGAAATAATTAATAAATAAAATGATCTTAATTATTCCTTGACTTAGTGTTGTAATATGTTTTTCATATTCACATTAAGTTTAGGGCCCTTTAAATTAAAATGAACTTAATTTTGTCGTATTTTTGGTGTTGTAAGGTGTACCTTTACACTTTCACACTAATCTAGGGATTTATTAGTTAACTGAGGTTAACTTGTCTTATTTGGACTCTTTAATTCAAATTCAAACCTAATTAAATACAAATTTTGAGTGATAAAACACAACATTTGTAAATTCCATTACACAACTCTTAACTTTGGAAGATGTGTGTCCTAGGTAAGTGACCTAGGACCCATTCGCCATAGGGCGAATGGGTCCTCACTTAGACCTACAAACCTAAATTAACATAATGTTTAATACCAAGAAATGTGTGTCCTAGGTAAGTGTCCTAGGACCCATTCACCCTATGGTGAATGGATCCTCACTTAGACCTAGGAACCCCATTTAAAATATGTTTTTAGCAGTATTTTAATGATTTCAAATCTACAATTCAATGCCAGCTTGCAATATTTGAATTTTAGGAATTAATGTTAAGATATGTATAAATATAAGGTTATTTCACTATGTTTCATCCTAAGATCCTAGCAAATATAAGACTTTCATGCAATCAAGATTACTTTCAAGAGAGCATTTAAGAGCATTTTCAAGGTATTTCAAGGGCAGATTTATAGAAGATTATTGAAGCAATCAATATTCCTTTCATCATGCCAAATATTTTATGCATCATGCATGTTGCTTGAGATAATATTGTGATGCAGAGTTCAAGATCAATTCAAGCATTCAAAGGACATTATCTCTAATCAAGTTTCATGATCAATATCTATATTCATCGAGGCCACTTTATGCTAGTTTGTAGATTTGTACACCAAGGTTTCAAATTAGGTTTGGTGAGTTGTTGTATATTATTGTCATTCATCATTCATTCATGTTTCATTCTTTCACTTCAAGGATTAATTACCAAAATGGGGTTTGACAAAGGAAAACCCCCATTTCCTAACAAACAATATTTTTATCTCTTTGATATGTGATTGCAGATTTTAGGTTGAAGATCATTTAAAGAAAAAAATTGAAGAAACTTGCAAAGTTTTCAAAGTTTTCACGTTTCTTTTAGAATCACAAAAATTGACCTATATGATTTATTTTCGGCTATTCGATAGAGAACACCTATGATCTGAGAGTGCATACCGAGTAGAAGGGAACCTAGAAAGTATTTTTTAGGAACCCTAGCCAAGACCCATTCACCATAAGGAAAATGAGTCCTCAATGAGCTTCAAAAGGTTACTTTTGGTGAAAGTTACACATCCTTTTCCCCTTTCTAGATCCGCCTTTTGATTACTATTTTAGTCAAATTTAATTTTTGTTCTTCATTTGCATTTTATAACACACATTTTGAATGAGATTAGGAGAATAGGATCTTGGTTATCAATCCACTTTGAATCCAAACACATTTTTTTCAATGTTTCATTTTGGTGAACCTGACTTTGATAATTGCATTTTCTAATTTTGGAGTCCTCTTTCATCCCAAATTTAGATAATGCATCCATTTTCATCTATTTTCATTGAATTAGGTCTCATTTAGGGTGTCTAGTTTTCATTTAACTTTTCATTTCATTTAAGGGTTTTGAGATTGCATATTTTTCATTCTTTAAATTTGAAAAATACAAAATAAATCAGTCATCTTGCATATCATTTATGTAGCATTCATTTTCATTTGAAAATTGAAACAAAAATTACATATCAAATTAGGTGTTTTAGGTTGTCATTTTGTCACATTTTGCATTTGCATTTCATCTTCACTTCACATAAAATTGAAACCGGAACTTGCTGTATTAGACTAGAATCTAGAAACTACTAAAAGTCACTCAAAAATCTATAGAAATTTATTTCCAAACCCTCACCTAAGACCCATTCGCCCTAGGAAAAATGAGTCTCTGATCAGGGTCACATTCTGATTTTTTGGGCATTAAAATATTCATTTCTGCATTCCTGTTTGTTGTTTTCAGATTTTTGTTTTTGTTTGCAGAATTCTTGTTTCCTCAATTTGATCAAATATAGCTTCATTTGATAAATTTAGGGCATTGTTTGATTCCAAAATTTCATTTAAAAGACATTATTTTAAAGTTTTTGCATAATGTAATAAAAAAATTACCTTGTTTAGAATATGGAAAAATTGCATTTACATATTGCATTCTAGGTCATTACATTGTATTTTATCCTCTTTCAATTTTGGGTTGGCATCGAGTTTGTGAAACTTGTATGAGATTTACAACTTGGAATCCTATTAGCAATACTATCGTGAGGCATAGTTCAAGACTCATTTCATCCTGTGATACACCATTTACTGTGTATCTTGGGTGTTCTAACTCTCTTTCTAATAGTGTTGATAATCAACCCCTTATGGAACATAAAATGCATACCTCATTTCCAATGAATTCCTTACCTACAACCAATGTGCATGATTTTCTTAATATCCCACAAGAAAACATAAGAATAATAGATGAAGGCATAGAAAAAATGAAAAATCTTGTGAGTCTTGATGTGGCTACTATGCTAGCTAATCTAAGAAATATGCTTAAAAGTGAAAATGGAAAAAAGAAATTGTGGCTTCGCTTACCTCCTTAAGGAGAACTTAAAAAATCAAGAGAATGATAATATAATGCTTCATTCAACTTTATTTAAGCTAAACCTTGTATGGGCTAAACCAAAATACACCTTGATATTGCTTTCTCACAAAATGACATTAATCAAATATGCACCTGATGGTCCTCTTTACATAGCTGGAAGAATCAATGACAAACCTACCAATGGGATATTAATTGATCTTGTCTATGTAGAGAACATGATTACTAAAGAATTCCTATTTGTGTATGAACTCTATCAAGATAAATATGACAAACTGAAATCATGGATCAAAATACATAATGGTTTTTCTTGCCCTACGATTGGCTCGATAAATTTCCCTCTAAAAGTTGGATCAAAAATATTAAATGTATCATTCACAATAATCTCATCGTCAATCCAATTTCATGTGACTTAGGTTGTCCATGGCTTTAGTACATGAATGTCATCTCATCAGTTGTGCATAAATTTTTAAAGTTTCCCTTTGGCAATCTAATCTTTGCAGTACATCTTAGTCACTTTAATCCCATGTCTTCCTTGGAACTTTTCATTGGATTTATTTTGGCCTGAGTCTATTGAACCTATTACATCCCATTAAGAATTATTTTTCAAATCATATCAAAATTTTAAGGAAAAATGCATAGCGGAATTATTCCTTAGAAATATGCCTCATCCCATGATTCAGCCACCCATCCTTGATGAAACCATGATTAAACCAAAAGACCTTTCAAATATCTAAGAGATGCCTATTAAAAATCCTCCTACCATTTCATATAAGAGACCATGAGACAATCAAAACAATACCATTGTCCCTCCTAAAATAGAACAAGTTTAAAAAGCTAAAGAGAAAGTGGTTGAGTAACCTCCTATGGTTCCTTCCATTCCTCCCCTAAGGGAATAAAAGAAACCTATGGTTGAAAAACCCACGCCTACACAAACAAAAATTGACAATAGATTGAGAAGAAACTAAATTTCTAGAGAGCATAGGCATAGATGTCGTTGTATTTCTTGTATGTTACAAACTAAAGAAGAAAATAGCAAAATAGAAAATCAAAATCTGAACTTGCCTAAAGTAATGCATGATGATTAAATAACTTTGCCGCAACATATACAAAAAATGTTTAGAGACAATATCATTCAACCTCTTGTTGTGATTAATTTAGATGATGAAAATGACATTGTAAATATTGATGAACAAGTGCATAATGAGTTGAATTCATTGTTCTCCTCTTCTATTAGCTTAAATGAAAATTATCCTAAAAAGAGTGTTGAACTTGGTGCATGTCCTAGTTTAGCACTTGATGTTGTCCCTTTGGCTAGTTGTCCGCCTTCCACAAATATTGATCAAGATTGGGATGTGGACAACCTACTATAAGTTGACTCACATGTGCCTTACTAGTCTTTCACATTGTTTTATTTTACATGTTTCTTTATGTGATTGCATGTGTGTAATATGATCCCCCATATTGTTTTGTTTGATGTATCTCTCTATCTCTTTTTGTGCATTCCTCTTTAAGTACCTACATTCTTCTTTATGTCACAAACACTTCATCCTTTGCTATTGTCTTGTTATGCAAGGGATCAAGACATTTATGTCTCTTCCATGTTGAACCAAAAGGATTTTTCTTTGTTTTTACTCTCTTTGAGTCATTCTTCTAGTTCTATGAGTATTTTGGGAATGATTTGATATTTTTGAGCTCTAAAAAAATATTGTAGCAAAGACATACTGATCCCGAATCCATAGATTCCTTATGCATTTTTAGGGGAAATCCCTCCTTCCTTTTTCATGATGTAGCTTCATTTGAGAAACATATGACTTGGAATAGGGTTTTTTGAGTAAGCTCTCATGTCTTAGGATTGGACATTGGCTAATTTAAAGCAATTTCTCACAACAATGGTGTTAGCAAACTCTTTAAAGGGGCATACATCAATAATATATTTTGACATTTCACATGTTTCATGGTGTGATTTTATTTTTTCTTGTGATGCATCCTTTTTTTGGTGGTGTCATTGGGTTTGATGTCTTCTAAGAATGTGATATTTCTTAGTGTACAACTTTCCTCTTAGTGGTGATGTGACACATTGCATTCCCTAAGTTGTGGATCATTTACTCTTGACTTGTCCTCTCTTGGAGACATTAGGCGTGATGTTCCCTAAGAAAAATCCTTTTGAACAAAAACTTTTACTATCATTATTGTTCATAAGTGTTAGCATAATGCAACTTGTTAGCCTTACGGAGCTCAAACTCTAAATTCAAGTCCACCTAGCATAACACACCTTGCTTGCCTATGGAGCCTTGCCTTGTTTTAAGGTGCCTTATTAAAGTTGTTAGGAGGATATATTTGATATGGTTTGGGATCCTAATATGATTATCTCATTTTCCACCCTTTTGGGATACTCACCTAGTGGATAGCTTGGGGTTCCACTACCCTAGAGTGAGCATGAAAAAATTGACGGCTTAGATGTGTTCTGCATCGATCAAACTGTCTAGGCTTGATCTTCTCAATATTTTATGTTGTATGACTGTGTATCTTTGTCATTGTTGCATACATAAGTTTCTTGAATGTCTACTGTACTTTGAGTTTGAAATGGGGTTACCCTCTCACTAAAGTGGAGGTAAAATGCAATGTAGGAAAAACTATCCCTTTTTCACACTTAATTTAGAAATAATTAATAAATAAAATGAGCTTAATTATGCCTTGATTTAGTTTTGTAATATGTTTTTCATATTCACATTAATTTTAGGGCCCTTTTAATTAAAATGGACTTAATTATGCCTTATTTTTGGTGTTGTAAGGTGTACCTTTACACTTTCACACTAAGCTAGGGCTTTATTAATTAATTGAGTTTAATTTTCCTTTTCTTGGCCCCTTTAATTCAAATCCAAGCCTAATTAAATGCAAATTTCAAGGGACAAAACCCAACATTTATAAATGTCGTTAAACAACACTTAACTTTGGAAGATGTGTGTCCTAGATAAGTGACATAAGACCCATTCACCATAGGGCGAATGGGTCCTCACTTAGACCTATGACCCTAAATTAACATAATGTTTAACACTAAGCAATGTGTGTCCTAGGTAAGTGGCCTAGGACCCATTTTCCCTATGGCGAATGGGTCTTGACTTAGACCTAAGACCCCCCTTTAAAAAATATTTTTGGCGATATTTTAATGATTTCAAATCTACAATTGAATGTCAGTTTGTGATATTTGAGTTTTCAAGAATTAATGTTAAGATGTATAAATATAAGGTTATTTCACTATGTTTAATCCTAAGATCCTAGAAAATAAAAGACTTTCAAGCAATCAATAGTACTTTCAAGAGAGCATTCAAGAAATTTTTCAAGGCATTTCAAGGGTATATTTATAGAATATTATTGTAGCAATCAAGATTCCTTTCATCATGCCAAAGATTTAGTGCATCATACATGTTGTTTGAGCTAATATGGTGATGTAGAGTTCAAAATAAATTCAAGCATTCAAAGGATATTATCTCTAATCAAGTTTCATGATCAAGATCTACATTCATTGAGGCTACTTCATGCTAGTTTGTAGATTTGTACTCCAAGGTTTCAAATAAGGTTTGGTGAGTTGTTGCATATTGTTGTCATTCATCGTTCCTTCATGTTTCATTGTTTCATTTCAAGGTTTAAATACCAAAATAGGGTTTGACCATGGAAAACCCCCATTTCCTAACAAATAACATTTTTCTCTCTTTGATGTGTGATTGCAAGTTTCAGGTTGAAGATCATTTGAAGAAAAAAATTGAAGAAAGTTGCAAAGTTGTCACCTTCTTGCAAAATAATGAAAATTAACCTACAAGATTTATTTTTGGTTGTTCAATACTGAACACTTGGGATCTGGGAGTGTAGATCGAGCATAAGAGAACCAAAAAAGCAATTTTTAGGAACCCTAGTAAGGACGCATTCACCATAAGGTGAATGAGTCCTCAATGAGATTCAAAATGCAAATTTTGGTGAAAGGTACACATCCTTTTCCCCTTTCCATATATTCCTTTTGATTACTATTTTAGTTAGATTTAATTGTTGTTCTTCATTTGCATTTTACAACACACATTTTGAATGAAATTAGGAAAATAAGCTTTTAGTTATCAATCCATTTTGATCCAACCCACCCATTTTATAGCACACATTTTGAATGAAACTATGAAAATAGGCTCTTGGTGATCAATCCATTTTGATCCAACCCACCCATTTTTCAATGTTTCATTTTGGTGAAAAATGGGTGGGTTAGATCAAAATGGATTGATAACCAAGAGCATATTTTCCTAATTTCATTCAAAATGTGTGATATAAAATGAAAATGAAGAACAACAATCAAATCTAACTGAAACAGTAATCAAAATAAAGATCTAGAAAGAGGAAAAGGATGTGTACCTTTCACCAAAATTGACCTTTTGAAGGATCATTGAGGACTCATTCGCCCTATGAGGAATGGGTCTTGGATAGGGTTCTTGAAAAATGGTTTTTGGGTTCTCTTCTACTCGATTTGCACTCCTAGATCCCAAGTGTTCACTATCAGACAACCAAAAATAAATCCTATAGGTCAATTTCTGTGATTTTGCAAGAAAGGTGACAACTTTGAGAACTTTTCAACTTTCTTCAATTTTGTTCTTCAAATGATCAACCTAAAATCTACAATCACACATCAAAGAGACAAAAATGTTGTTTGTTAGGAAATTCAAGTTTCAAATGTCTTCTTTTGGAATCTAATTTTTGGGAAATTAGATAAACACCTATAAATATATAATTTGTTTATTAATTGAAATCTAAGAAATTTTATGAAGCAATCCTAAAAGAAAAAAAATATTGTCAAGAGCATTGAAGAGAAAATTTCTTAGTCATCTACAACAACAATCAAGATCATATTATCATGTCAAATTTCATGTGTATTCATGTCATGTTTTGGAGCTAACATTGTGATGTAAGTTTCAAGTATTCAAGCAAGAATTCAAACATCAATCAATCAAGCCAATTCATGCATGATCCAATCCTTAGAGTGATGTGTTAGACTTCAATCCTCTAAGGGAAGCCATTAAGGATTTGGTGGGTTGTAACAAGCTTTGCTCATTCATTTTGTCATTGTTTCATTATCAAGGTTTAATTACCAAATTGGGGTTTGACTAAGACAAACCCCCATTAAATTATTTTTTTGCTTCTCTCTTTGTATGTGAAAATTTATAGATGAAGAATGATTAAATGTTGATCAAAGGAGAAAATTTGTAAAGTTGTTAAAGTTGTCATCATTATTGTCAAGCCATGAAAACTCACCTACATATTTGATTTTCAGTTTTATGATAGTCAAACTTGGAGAAATCAAAAGCTTAGATCCGAGGTCTGAGGAATACAAAAATAGATTTTGAAGCCCTAGCCAAGGACCCATTCACCCTTTGGTGAATCGGTCTTGCTATAGGCCTTGAAACCTAGTTTCTATGCTAGGTGCATACCATTCCACCCTTCTCAAATCTACCTAAAAATTGTCATTTCCATTTATGTTATCATAAAATTTTTCATTTCAAGTGTTAGGTCATATAATTCACTTTGTTAATGCACTTTAAATCATCTCCCAATATTGCAAATCAATCATTTTTGTCATAAGCAAACAACAGATCCCAAAACAGGGTTAACTCGCCTCAAGGTTGAAAGTCAACTCTACCCCTTTGAGATCTATTTTTCTAATTAAATTAGGTAAGTTGTAAGTGTGTTTTAACCTTTATATCATACACCTAATCATTCTGTATTGGTGAGCACTCACTTACCTTACCTCTTCCCCCATGTTTCAAGAATACATCAAGAATTTGAGACCCTCAATGTAATCTTAACGTTCTTTATGGTTTTAGGCCAAGGATTCAAAATAAATCCCCACATTTAAAAATAGAAAATAATAATAATAATTTAGAAATATTTAAGAATATATACCAATATTGAAGTCCACTATCGAAATGCCCAAGACACATCAAAAACAAGTTGATTCAAGAGCTTTAGCTTCCATATGGATCCTATCGAGATAGCTCTATTCTGTACGATTAGTAATAGTCTCCAAAATATTTTTCTCCTACACTCTATCATATTGTATGTTATAGTCCTAATGGTTGAAGAATCTTTAAGATATTTTTGAAAAGTTGACCATAGAGAATATATGTACTTTTAGAAGTTGTGGCTAAAAATGTAACTTAGACAATGTTATAGTTAATTAGCACAAACTAATAACATGGTGTGCCTCTCTTTACATTTCTAATCATTTGTAACATCTAAATAGTAAGGACATATAATATTTATAATAATTTTATAGTTACTAACAATGAAAATTGTGTAATTATTCATTTATTCAATTAATCAAATTTTGTAGTGCAAATATGAATAACAGTGGTAAAATAAGATTTGCATTAACCAAAAATCCTTAATTCCATAAAATGTTATATGTCAATAAAAATATACAATATATACAATAAATTCATACAAGCTTGCAAAAACTCCATATGGACATAAAATGTCACATATCCATAGCATAAAACATATGTTAAAAAATGCCATGTAGGCATAGAACAAAGGACGAGGTAATGCATAGTCATTTCCGACTAGGGGAAGGAAATGGATCACAAGCTACCTTCAATTTTTGGTTGGATGGAGATGCATGTGATGTTTTTATCTTTCAAATTTTCTCACTCATCCTCCTCTCTTCAATTCTTTAGAGTTCCAACCAATACAATAAAAGTATAGATGTTAATATATAAAAAAAATTGTGAAATGACATATAACAAAATAATCACTTACCACAAGCAAATAATTAGCATTCTCATCCACAATAATGGAATGTTCACAATTTGGAGTGAAAAGCCCCTACAACAAGCATCAAGATAGAAATTAAACTACATCTTCTTGTATCATTAAATTTTTCAATAATAGACCAATGAAACATAAAATATAATGTGGAGTTTACTAATCTGTCACATATCTCTATCAAAAGATTAGATCTTGCTACTTTTATAGCAACTCCATGGTCCATTATGCCATGAACATTGGTAGGACTATCTGATGTCAATATCTAAAAGTGAAACAACAAATATTGTTCAATTACCAAAACTACCTGACATTTTTTACAACACCATTAATGGAAAAAGGTTGCCTAAGTGAAAGTTTGTGGATGATGAAAAGAGTGAGGTGTCGATGTTGAAGGTCCACCAACAAACTATTTGACATCCAAAGTGTGTTATGAGATAATAATTCATATAAGGTTCAACTATTCACATGTAATAATTATTTATTTAATACTAGTTACATACTTGTGGACTCAATGGCGTAAAAAAATTGGGGTCTATAGGAATGGTGCAAGTATCATCAACACTCTAACCCTTAATTTTTATCATATTAATTCTACTAATTCAGTTATTCTTACATTTTAGAATAAAAGTTAATAAATAAAATTAAATGAACTTGTTAAAATTTACTTGAGTATCAATGTCAAATGTTTCATTCAATAAGGAATATGTAATAAAATCTGATGTGTAGCTGATGTATCTTGTGTATCTTGAGTAATCTCATGATCATATGTGAAAATAGTGCCACAAGAGTCATAAAAGTGGATTGTGTAGGGAAAAATTGGTCATCTCGGATAAGCATCTAAGATCTGTAGTGCCTTCGGTAACTTTAATTTCAATAGATTACCTCAAAAAACACGTACAACTATGTCACAAAGCAGAATCAGACATAGTTCATTTCCAACATTAATCTTTCTAAGACAAGCAAATGTAAATATAGTTTCAACAACTTGCATACAAGATTAAAAAAATAGAACCAGTAACTATGAAAGATGGAATAAAAGATTAGAACACACAGATTTACGTGGGGAAAACCCTTTCAGGTAAAAAACACCACTCCAAAATCCTAGATCACCATTGTATTATTCGTGCAAAAAAATAGTTACAAATACAACTCAGGCACTAAGCCTTTATAAATATTACATCTTGTTTCATTCTAAAGACAAACTGAACAACACAACCCTTTATATGATGTTCACACTATTACAATACTATAATACAATATACAGTATAGATCTTATCTCTCACAGACCTCTGATCAACCTCTCAGCAAATTATAACCTTCACACTATTTCAATACTCTCACATAGTATACAAAGAAGATTCAAAGAGAGAGGTTTCACAATCGATCCAGGCAGAGAGAACAAAGTTGCCTCCTTCAAAACAACCTTCTCATCCTCTCCTTCTCACTAGTCATCACAATCGAACATTCAGAGAGTTCCATTGTTTTCACATTCTCAAACGGTTTGTTGATCTTCCAATGGTCGCAACAATCTAACTACCGATGGTTCACATTCTTCCTCTCCCATTCATCCATGACCAACCACATAGGACAATCATTCAGTCAGCCAAGTCAACATCCTTCGTCCAGCTAGACAAATACAAATGCGCACCACTCTACCGCAGCCAAGACATAACACCCTCATGGTGTGGTGGTGAGTACACCACACCACGACAGGCTTCTTCTACCACCCCACCGCTTGTCATCCAGTAGACCTCCAAGGTAAGGCGGTATACCACGCTACAGCTCAGCAGGTGCAAAGCCCTCATGGTGCGGTGGTATACGTCGCACAACCATGACTTGGCTTGGAGACACCCATGGCATGGCTGTATCAACACACAATTGTCAGATGAACTGCCCTGCACTATCACACCTCTATATGTAGACACCCGTGGTATGGTGGTATCCATTGCATAATCGCTTGACTATGAATAGGTTCCTGTAGTATGGAGGTATACACCGTGCTACCGCTAGACAAAAAAAAGCTCTCGCGGTATGGCGGTAAGCACCACATAGCCTCAGTCAGAAGGCACCTATAGTAGGGCGGTAACCACTCAACCAGCAGACAGAAAGACATTACCACTGATATGATGGTAACACAGCCAACAACCAGACTCCTCATGCTACCGCCAAGCAAGATAAAGGATTCCGCAGTATAGTGATAACACCATACAATTGCTCCTCAATCAGAAGGGACCCGTGGTAAGGTGGTAAATCATGCACCCATGCCACTTCTAAAAGCTCCCAATGGTAACGAGGTAAAGATATGAACTAAAAGGAAATTTCATCAGTTCCTTAATAGAAGTTCAAGCTAGCAAGTTGAGGCACATTTTCCAACAATAGCCCACTTGATGAATATTTACTGGCTTCCTTGAGACTTCGATCTTACTAAAGATCATAGTCCCCAAGACCCATTGAATTGGCACACAATTCAGACCTTATTTAACAACATTTAGGACACCCAACCAGCAAGTTTCCATAGATAATAATCTAGTAGGCAATTTGCAGAAAAATCAAGTATCCAACTGCAACTAACTGTCCAACATTGTAACCAATGATAGTCATCCATGAAACCACATAGACCTCAAACATGCTCTCATGCTCCATTGAGACTTCTACAACATCATCTACGAGGTCCACCATTCAGGAAAAAATCCCTGCCATCCTCCAAAATTCCACCTATGGAAGAAAGGTACAAGCCAAGGTAAATATGCACCAATCCAATGAACACAAGCATAAGATCCCAGTGATATTAATAACAAGACACTGCTATCACTCCAACAAATAAGATAAAAACATCAGTTAGAACAACAATCAGATAGACTACTTCTATCCAACTGATAAACCCACATGATTGAAAATAGCACCTACAACAACTGCTAGTACATCCAATCATCCATACCTTAAAGGTATCAAACATTAGTAAACTTATGCCACCAACATAACCAACCCATGTCTTAAAAAAACTCCATGTGCCAACCAGTCAAAGAAGACAAAACACATTTAGGAACTTCCACTGCATGGGTAATTCCAAAACTGAAAGATCAACGACATAACAAGTCTACCAATTTCAGCACATAGAAAACGTAACCATACAATACTAAGGAAAATTCCACAATGATATGTACAACCTTTAAATTAATAACCTGTAGGTCCAATTCTCACCACAAGTCTTCATAACTCTCCCAAGTTCTCCGCACCCAACAAAAGAAAAATATTAAGAATCTCCATGTCATCACCCAATAACATGAGTGAAAACACATGGCCACAAGCTAGTGATCACTATAGCTCCGACCAAAACTCAAACCAATGTAATGTGAAATCAAACTTCCAGGAATACAACTAAGACCAAAGAGATAAATTATGCACAACATATACCTATAGAACATCCTTCTATATACACCTCTAAAAGCCAACTATGTCAAGTGTGATCTCCTTCAAAGCCCCAAGGGAAAAGCGTTAACAACATCCAACGATTCAACCTCCAAGATCAAACACAACATATGAATGTAAGCCTCTCAAAGAAGATTAAACCATTCATTTCCCATATCAGGAAATCAGCCCATAAAGCATCTCCTACCAATTCTCATCAATAAATAAAATGACACGAAAGCTCAAGGAGATAAAAGGTGTTGTCCTCCTTCCATTATGAATCCTCCAGAACCATCTGACCATAGCTCAAGATCCATTAATGAAATAAATACATAACAAACCTGAGATAAATAGTGGGCACTGACCCTCAAGTTATAAATTGATGAGTAAGACCATGAGTGGGAAAGAAAAATTCCTCCAAGATAACTAAGTTAAAAAGACTCACCCATGCACTATCTCCTCATAGGTCTTTATTGAACTCACGTTCAATCAAGGTGTAGGCTCCTAAAACTTTCTGCTAGAAAATTCAACAAGAGTAACCATTCAATACACTTCTCTTATCTCAAGAGAAATTCAGCCTCACCTTATTCTCCATGTATCCATGAGCACCTGCAAACAATCACCTCATGCCAAACTCTAAATGCAACACAACAATATCATGAAGTATCAGGCAAATGATCAATGCACCCAAAACACAAAGAATATACCAAGATCAATGTTAATGATCCAACTAAAAAATCAGGAACTTAACATGACATCAGGATATTTTCGTTCCCTCTTAGGAAATACCATGCTTCAAGTGAAGAAACCAAAGTCTCAAGAGCAATGTTGAATGTCAAAACTCCAATGCAAAAGCAACAGTATACCATGAAATAAAACAAACAAGCTCTAAACCAACATCACCTGTCAAGCACCATCAACACCTCAACCCAAAGAACACACAAGTCCTCCATGGCCTCAAAAATGCTAACCATCTTCAAATAGTGTCCTTGCAAATGCAAAAGAACCCTTCTATAGTAACGGGATCAAAGATTTCCTCTTAGTAACATCTCCAAAATAAAGAAGACAATTTTTTTTTTAATAGTCATTGTTGAAGCTCCCAGTAAACAATGATACTGATCTTTCCAAGCATCATGACCAACAATGTCCAAAATTTAAAAAAAATAATCTAGGTTCACAAACATATAACTGTACTGCTAGTTATCCCAAGTGAAACCAAGATCTCATAAGTAAGGAGATTCACCATGCTACAGGAATCCATAATTCACTTTTCATCCATCCTCTTACCTCAAAAAAACC
This sequence comes from Sequoiadendron giganteum, assembly GCA_007115665.2. Classification (NCBI taxonomy): domain Eukaryota; kingdom Viridiplantae; phylum Streptophyta; class Pinopsida; order Cupressales; family Cupressaceae; genus Sequoiadendron; species Sequoiadendron giganteum. The sequence continues at coordinate 122,096,557 of CM021104.1, read as the reverse complement.
ACACCAATGCACAAGTGACCACAGAAAATGCTAGCTTACAAGTATGCATAAACATTGAATCAAATCGCGTGGGTATAGACAGTCCACTTCTAGGTTTTCCCACTGCAAACATATGGGTAAAGACAACCCACAACATTACACAACCCGTAGATCCAATTAATGAAACATGAAGAATCACAATCACATCAATGTCTTGCACAACATGAGGTCTCATAAGATATCAAACATGTAGAGACCCTAACTAAAACACCAAATCAAGTCCAGATCTGATTTGCCAATAATGTCCACACCAAGCACCAAAGTCTAGGAATCCATCAAGCATTACCATAGAATGATGAGTGACTAATCACATACCAATTATTTCTATGTAGAGAAAGAAACACACCTTCTCTCACCATGCACAAAGCATGCAAGTAGAGTTGCAAATATCTCATCCAGTAGCACCCTGAGGAAGCAGGAGTCTAGAAAATAGCTCTTTAGCAAATCCACAAAACAACAAGTTTTCTTGACCATGTAAAACCTACAAAACCTTAAAAACATGCAAGTACAATACATCCTCAAAAAAGGAACAACAATTTAGGAGATCCATTCCCATTTCAAGCCAACTCCAAAACCAACAGTATGCACATGCATTTGAGAAAGAGATAGGCTATTTCAGAAGCTTCCAAATCATCTAATGATCAACTCCATAGCCTATATGCAGTCGAGGTTAACATAAAACAATGCCTTTCAACACTAGGAAAAACCACCCAGCATAAGCACTCTCTTCCATGGTTGAGAAACAACCCACGCCTCTCCATATTACTAGGGAGCCTCTCACACAGATACCTAATATGAAAGCTTTATGACTACACAACCATGAAGCAAATAAATCCACCTCATACATTAGGTTTATACTATTGCCAACTAGGAGACACAAATCACAACAATTCAACATGACCAACTCCATTTTCTCCACCTTCACCATCCTTCAAGCTGCGTGTTGTATCTGTATACCACAAGACTTCCACTCACCAAAGGATCAATTACAATAGTTGATTCCTCCAAATTTCCTCAAGCTTGACAGACTAAGAAATATTTGTAGGAGAAATACCCAAAACCAGCAACCAAAAGAAGGCTTTGATACCACTTGTAGGGAAAATTAGTCATCTCAGATAAGTATCTAAGATATTTAGTGCTTTCGGTAACTTTAATTTCAATAAATTACCTCAAAAAACATGTACAACTATGTCACAAAGCGGAATTAGACATAGTTCATTTCCCACATTAATCCTTCTGAGAGAAGCACATGTAAATACAGTTTCAACAACTTGCATACATAGATTCAACAAACAAAACCAATAACTATGAAGCATGGAACAAAAGATTAGAACACACGGATTTATGTGGGAAAACCCTTTTGGGTAAAAAACCCCACACTCCAAAAGCGTAGATCACCATTGTATTATTGATGCAATAGAACAACTACAAATACAACTTAGGAACTAAGCCTTTATAGAGATTACATCTTGTTTCATTCTGAAGACAAAATGAAAAACACAACCCCTTATACGATTTTCACACTATTACAATAATGTAATACAACATACATTATAGATCTTATCTCTCATGGACATCTGATCAACCTCTCAACCAATTACAACCTTTGCACTGTTACAATACTCTCACATGATATATAGAGCAGATTCAAAGAGAGAGGTTTCACAATTGATCCAAGCAGAGAGAATGGAGTTGTGTTCTTTAGAACAACCTCCTCATCCTCTCCTTCTCACTAGTCATCACAATCGAACATTCAGAGAGTTCCATTATTTTCCCATTCTCAACCGGTTTGTTGATCTTCCAATGGTCACACTAGTCTAACTGTCACCGCTTCAAATTCTACCTCTCCCATTCGTCCATGACTGACCATGTAGGACAGTTATTTAGTGATCCAAGTCAATGTCCTTTGTCTAGCCAGACAAATATAAATACCCACTGCTCTACCTCAGCCAAGACATAACACCCTCACGGTGTGGTGGTGACTACACCACACCACTGTAGGCTCCTTCTACCGCACCACCACTCATCATCCAATAGAGCCCCGAGTTAAGGTGATATACTGTGCTACCGGTCAACAAGTGTGAAGCCCTCATAGTGCTGTGGTATACACTGCACAACCGCAACCTAGCTTGGAGACACCTGCAACATGGCAATATTAGCACACAACTATCAAATGAGCTACCCCACACTATCGCAACTTTGTATGCAGACACCTGTGGTATGGCAGTATCCATCGCACAACCGCTTGACTATGAACAGGTTCCCATGGTATGGAGGTATACACTGTGCTACCACCAAACAAAAACAAAGCTCTTACAGTATGGCAGTAAGCACTGCATCACTGTACCTCAATCATAAGGCACCTGTGGTAGGGCAGTAACTTCTCAACTGCCAAACAGAAATACATTACCATCGGTATGATGGTAAAACTACCAAAAACTAGACTCCCCATGCTACTGCCAAGTAGGATGAAGGATTTCGCAGTATAGCAATAACACTGCACAATCGATCCTCAACCGAAAGGGACCCATGGTAAGGTGGTAAACCGTGCAACCACATCACTTCTAAAAGGTCCCAATGGTAATGAGGTAAATGAAGGGAAAAAAATGCAGATCTACTGACCCAACAGTGCGAAATACATTCCCTTAACACCTTTACAATAGGGGAGAGAAGCAAAAATGAAAAACTAACAATTCCAAAAATTTATAGAGATGCATACAACTATGGTAATGAGAAACCAGAAAGATAAGCAAACAAAGATGACACAGTATTTATGTGGGAAAACCCTTTCAGGTAAAAAACCCACCACACAAAGTCAAAACTATTGTATTACAGTAATGAAACAATTACATACAATATCCAGACTTCTTTGTTCTGCTCACAATCACTCAGAGAGTTTTTGATCAATTGTTACAATGTTTTCACAACATACAGTTCAAACTCTCTTCAAGAACTCATGTCCTTCTTATTCTTCAACCCACGACTTCAAACTTGCTCTGCAACTTACGAATTCACTTGACAGCTTATGAGAATTAGCATATCTCTCACCCATATGTAGCCAACTCAGTAGAGTCCTACACAATCAATGAAGCCCATCCTGAAATCATGCATCTTGTTGGATCTGATAGATTTCCCTGCAACAAGCCAACTTTGCATTCAAATCCATTACTCAAAATGGTTGAGCTCGCCACCCTTCATTGACAAATGCAACTGCCACAATAACTATCTTGGTATCCGTCCAATCACTATTCAACTAGGTGCCATGCATCCAAGACCCATCAGCAATCGCAGCTGACAGAGCAACCAAAATGTTCGAATAGACATCGGGTGTGACCAAGACTTCAAGTCATTCTTAACACTGCTGGAGTCAGAGTTAGAGTAGGAACTAGAGTCGAAACATGAATCCACCGAAATTACAGGTTCAGGAACCATTTCGGTTTAGTGTCTGCCCATGACAAAGAGGAACTCATCAAAATTAGTTCTGACCGGGGTAAGTCAACCCGGGGTCAAACCAAGATGGGAACACAAAGGACCGGAGTTGGATTCAAAGTCGGATCAGGAACAGAAAATAAGACTTCACCAAAAGTCCAAGATCAGGAAACAATCTGGTTCCGATTCTGCCTCCGCCAACAGCAACAAACAACAATCCAGAACCAGAACAAAGAGGAGGAAAACACCCTGAGGAGAATCCAAACATCCAAAAGAACCAGATCATAAAAGTAGGAGTTGGACTTGGAGTCGGAACAGGAATTGAAACAGAAACCTGGCAAATGGACATTGCCAACTTCCAAAATTGGTTCCACCTCTGCTAGAACCTGTGAAGTGAAGTGAGAAGAAATAGATGGTAGGAAGTGGAGTCAGATTCAGAGTCGGAACGAGAACAAAAACCTAAAACTTAGACAAACAGAACAATGCCAAGTTCTATCCCGGTTCCACCTCCACTAGAACTTTGTAAACAACACAAAATCACCAAGGCATGAAAATGAGGACTTCAAACTAGAAGTTGAGACATAATTTCTCAACAATATCCCACTTGGTGAATACTTCCAGCTTCCTCAAAACATCAAACCTTACTGTCTATCATAGGCCCCGAGGCCCATCAATTTTGTGAACCATCTGAACTTGTCTGTGCTAACCGGCTTTGTCAAGGCATCTACAACATTCTTCAAGGTGTCAACCTTATCCATACTGACCTTGCCATCTTCAACCATATCCCTCACGAAGTGATATTGCACATCTATGTGCTTGGTCTTGGCATGGAAGGTCAGATTCTTTGCCAGACAAATTGCACTTTGACTATCACAGCAGATTGAAATCTGCCCAGCATTAAATCCAATGTCTGAACACAAACACCTCAGCCACACTGCCTCCTTGCAAGCATGAGTTGCTACAATGTACTCTACCTCTGTCATGGATAAAGCAACTACAGCTTGTCGCTTTCTCATCCAACTGATTGCTCCACCATTAAGCATGAAAGTGTATCCACTGGTGGATCTTCTGCTGTCAATGTCCCCTGCCCAATTAGAGTCAAAATATCCCTAAATGCAAAGATCCCTTTGTGATGCAACCATGCTACCATGGTAACACAAAGCATAATTTGAAGTACCCATCAAATACCTGAACACTCTCTTTACAACATCCCAATGTGATCTCCCTAGATTTTCCATAAAACGGCTTAGAACTCCCACTGCTTGGGCAATGTCTAGTCATGTTCACCATCTCAGTAGCTGACTTTGGATAGTCTTCAGTAGATAGTTTCAATCCTTGCATGATTGGAACAACTAGCTACTTGCAATCAGTCATGCGAAACCTCTCTAGAATGGTTTTCACATACTTACTCTGACTGAGCCAAAGCTTTTTGCTTGTTCTATCTCTAGTTATCTCCATCCCAAGAATGTACCTTGCTGCTCAAAGATCTTTCATTTCAAACTTAGTAGACAACTGATTGTTAAGGTCAAAAATCATAGCCTTACTATTACCAATGAATAACATGTCATCCACATACAAAGTAATAACAAGCACATGATCATTCTCACATTTATAATAAATGCAATGATCAGATTTTGATCTAACAAACCCAATTTGCAACACAAATGTGTCAAATTTCTGGTACCACATTCTAGGAGATTGCTTTAGACCATAGAGATATTTATTTAACTTGCAAACCAGATTTTGTTTACCTTTTTCAACAAAATGCTCACGCTGGGACATGAAGATTTCTTCTTCGAGCTCACCATGGAGAAATGTTGTCTTCACATCCATCTGCTCAATTTCAAAGTCATACATAGCTACCAATGACAACAAAAATCTAATGGATGTCAGCTTTGCTACAGGGGAAAAGATCTCTCCATAATCAATTCCCTCAACTTGGGAAAAACCCTTTGCAACCAGTCATGCCTTATACTTCTCTACACTGCCATCAAGGCCTGTCTTCCTTTTGAATATCCACTTGCAGCCAATAGGATTTTTCCCTTTAGGCAGTGGTACCAACTTCCAGGTATCATTATTTTTCAAGGAATCCAACTCCTCATTCATGGCTTCCAGCCATGACTTTGAATCAGCCATGCTGATTGCTTCTTTCATAGTCCTAGGCTGATCAGTGCTGGTAATTAAGGCATAAGCACAATTTGAATCTAACATAGAGAAACCATACCTTTCTGGTTGCCTTCTTTCTCATGTAGATCTCCTTATAGGCTTAGGTTGTTCTTCATCATCAGAACTCCCAGAGCTGCTTGACCTCTCCTCAATCTTAGGTACACCATGCAGATCTTCCCTTTCTGGAGTTCGGGGAATCTCAACTACATCCTTCTTCTTGTCACTCTAATTTGTCTCAAGCTGTTGATCACTTACTAGAGGTTTCATCTCATGAAATATCATGCTTTTGCTATACAAAACCTTCTCAGTAACAAGGTTCCAAACCTTGTATCCTTTCACACCAACTCCATAGCCGATGAGAATACATTTCACAACCTTGTTATCCAATTTAGATCTCTTTTCATTCGGCACATGAACATATGCCTCACAGCCAAAGACTCGAACATGCCTTAGTGAGGGTTTCTTATCAGACCATGCTTCCAAAGGTGTCTTGTCAACAAGAGCTGAACAAGGAGATCTATTTACTAGATAACATGTTGTAGCAACAGCCTCAGCCCAGAACTTCTGCTCCAGACCAGCACCACTCAGCATACTCCTTGCCTTTTTCATCAACGTCCTGTTCAACCTCTCAGCAACTCCATTTTGCTATGGAGTGTAAGGGGTTGTCTTATGCCTTTTAATTCCACGATCAATGCAATACCTTTCAAAATCTATAGAATAAAACTCACCTCCATTGTCTGTCCTTAAACACTTTATTTTCCTTCCAGTCTAATTTTCTACCAAAGATTTGAACTCTTTAAACCAACTGAACACTTCTTATTTACTTTTAAGAAAGTATACAAATGCCCTTCTCGAACAGTAATCAATAAAAGAAACATAATATCTAGACTTTGATAATGAAGGAATATTAACTAGACCAAACACATCTGAGTGAACATAATCTAGTATACCAGAAGATTTGTGAGGACTAGAGGAGAAAGAAACATGGTGTTGCTTTCCATAGATACAATGTTCACAGAAATCGAACTCAAGGTTACAATCATCAAGCCCTTCTACAAGGTTTTTGTTCTTCAAGGTTTTTAAACCTTTCTCACCAATGTGACCAAGTCTATGATGCCATAACATAGTCTTCTCTGCTAGGATTTTTACCTCCAAAACATTTGCAGACAGTGAAGAATCTTCATATTTCTCTATAGGTGCAGAATTACATGACTTTACAAAGGCACTATTACAAAGAACAGGTCATGCATCTAGTTTGTATAGAGTGCCAGTATGAACACCCTTAGCTAGCACCATTGCACCTCTAGCCATTTTATATCCCTTACTAGAAAAAGAAACTTCTACTCCAGCATCATTTAACTTACTAATAGAAAGAAGATTTTGAGCCAAACCTAGGATGTGAAGAACACCACCAATTCCTTTGACTCTCCCATTAGGAAACTAAATTCTAACCCTTCCTCTACCAATAATCTCCAGCGTTGAATCACTTGCCAAGTATACCTTTCCACCATCATACTTCTCATACTTTGAGAACCAATCTCTATTGGATGTCATGTGAAAAGAGGCACCTGAATCAACCAACCAGACATCATCAGATGCTTGAGTTGTCAAGGCTGCTACAATGAAGGGATCTGCATCACTTTAAGAAGATTCATTATCAAAAGCATTCTTCTTCTTCTTCTCCTTGCAGTCCTTCCTGATATGACCAGGTTGCCCATAGTTCCAACACTTTACCTTGAAATTTTTACCAGGCGACTTTGATCTCCCTTTAGACTTGGATTTCGACTTGTTGTCTTTCTTCTTGCCTTTCTCCTTTGTCCTTTCTCCTTTGTTCTACCTCGAACAGAAAGAGCATCTTTGGCCATCTCAGAAGATTTCCTTCGCATTTCTTCAGACAGAAGCAAAGCAACCACATCATCAGTATTGGAAGCAGTGGTTGTGCTTCCAATAGCCATCACAAGATGATCCCAACTGTCAGGTAATGAACACAACAGGAGTATGCAACAATCCTCCTCCTCAATTTTTACACCTACAAATGCCAGCTGAGTAACACTCATGTTAAATGAGTTCAGATGGTCTGAAATAGATGCACCTTCATCCATCTTCAAGGGGTACAACTTCTTTCTCAGGAACAACTTATTTACCAGGGACTTTCCTTGATAAATGTCACCAAGTTTCTTCCACAAAGAAGCTGCAGACATTTCCTCATGAACATTCAAGAGCACAAAATTGGCTAGACTCAGTCTTATCAATCCTCTTGCTTTTCTATCAGCAAGATCCCAAGCTTCTTGGGTCATAGTTTGTGGCTTAGTTCCAAACACTGCAATCCAGAGGTCTCTATCCACAAGCAAGTCTTCTATCTTGAGTTTCCATAACTCAAAGTTGTTGCCATCAAACTTCTCAATATCTATCCTACCAGATGTAATCACCATCTCACAACAGAAACATGTTTAACAATGCAAGTCTCCCACTGAAACAATATTAGTGCAAAAAACTAATTCACCCTAACAAGGATAATATGAACTGGCCAAGCTCTGATACCACTTGAAGGGAAAAGAATGTGGATCTACTGACCCAACAATGTAGAATACATTCCCTTAACACCTTTACAATAGGGGAGAGAAGAAAAAATGAAAAGCTAACAGTTTCAAAAACTTATAGAGATGCATACAACTATGGCAATGAGAAACCAGAAAGATAAGCAAACAAAGATGACATAGTATTTACGTGGGAAAACCCTTTCAGGTAAAAAACCCACCACATAAAGTCAAAACTATTGTATTATAGTAATGAAATGATTACATACAATATCCAGACTTCTTTGTTCTACTCACAATCACTCAAAGAGTTTATGATCAACTGTTACAATGTTTCCACAACATACAGTTCAAACTCTCTTCAAGAACTCACATCCTTCTTGTTCTTCAACGCGCGACTTCAAACTTGCTCTGCAACTTACGACTTCACTTGAAAACTTATGAGAAATAGCATATCTCTCACCCATATGTAGTTGACTTAGTAGAGTCCTACACAATCAATGAAGTCCATCCTCAAATCATGCATCTAGTCTGATCTGACAGATTTCCCTGCAACAAGCTAACTTTGCATTCAAAACCATTATTCAAAATGGTTGAGCTCGCCACCCTTCGTTGACAAATGCAACTACCACAATAACTATCTTGGTATCCATCCAATCACTATTCAACTAGGGGCCACGCATCTAAGACCCATCAACAATTGCAGCTGACAGAGCAAGCAAAACGTTCAAACAGACATCGGGCGCGACCAAGGCTTCAAGTCATTCTTAACACTATCGGAGTCAGAGTTGGAGTAGGAACTGGAGTTGAAACATGACTCCACTAAAATTACAGGTTCAGGAACCATTTCGGTTCCACGTCTGCCCACGACAAAGAAGAACTCATCAGAAACAGTTCTGACCGGGATAAGTCAACCCGGGGTCAAACCAAGATGGGAACACAAAGGACCAAAGTCGGAGTCGGAGTCGGATCAGGAATAGAAAACAAGACTTCACCAAAAGTCCAAGATTAGGAAACAATCTAATTCCAGTTTTGCCTTTGCCAACAACAACAAACAACAATCCAGAACTAGGACAAAGAGGAGGAAAACACCTTGAGGAGAATCCAAACATCCAAAAGAATCAGATCATAAAAGTAGGAGTTGGACTCAAAGTCAGAACAGGAACTGAAATAGGAACCTGGCAAACGGACATTGCCAACTTCCAAAACTGGTTCTGCCTCTGCCAGAACTTGTGAAGCGAAGTGACAAGAAACAGATAGTAGGAAGCGGAGTCAGAGTCGGAGTCAGAACAAGAACAGAAACCTGGAACTTAGGCAAACAGAACAATGCCAAGTTCCATCCCGGTTCCACCTCCGCTAGAACTTTGTAAACAACATAAAATCACCAAGGCATGAAAATGAGGACTTCAAGCTAGAAGTTGAGTCATAATTTATCAACAGTAAAGACATGAACTAAAAAGGAATTTTTTCAAGTCCTTAACAAAAGTTCAAACTAGCAAGTTGAGGTACATTTTCCAATAGATTGGAATTATGTTCTTAGAAGACTCACACACATCATGCTCTACTAGAGGCCTCACATATTGTACAATGCTTTGAGTGAGAAAGCTAATTGAGTCCAACATGTCCACCTTGAAATTTTGGAAGTAAAGGTCAAATGCTTTAGCACTAATCCATAGGAAAGCTCCTGCATGCAACTGATAAAGGTTGATTAGTTCTTAGGGGTCTATGAAAAGGGCACACGAGTTAGATTTGATAATTTTCTCTTTCTTCACTTTCACAACAAAATTTTATTCACATATAATTATTTTAATTCCACCCTCTTATTTGGCCAAAAATTAAATTGTGCACTCATTGATTCTACATGGGATAAAATAGACTGTAGGGATTTGGTAAGGCCCTTCCTATGAGGTTATGTTGTTGTAGTATCATTTAACCTTGCAATCAATTCTTCAAGTTCTTTTTTGTTATTTTCTATTTTCCCTAGAATATTTTGTTGTGTTCCCACAAGATTTCTATGAATTGAGGGAAGGAGCTTGATGTCATTCTTGTTCATGAGGAGGTGATTGATAATTTTCAATATTTGGAGACCTAGAGATTCATTTCCTAAAAATTAAAATAAATTTTAATTAAAATACCTAATTCAATATATAATTTAATTTAAATTTTAAACTAGGGGAAATGGGCCTAGCTCGATTGGCTAAAGTATCATGTTACAGGAAAGAGTTCATAAGGTCTAGTCTCCTCATCATCAATGTGGTACTAGAGGTCATTCGCATTAACGTCATTGGTCACGTGAATATTTTTACCAGGCACACTGAAGTTTATAGAAGGATGGATATCCGACCAATTCTTGTAGTCTAAAGAAAGAAAAAAATTAAATTTGAAACTAAAAAACCAAAAATACATACCTCTTTCACCTTTGTGACATCTTGGTAGCATCTTTGTGAAGATTCACAAGCTCCAAGTTAAAAAATTTGGTGAGCACCAAATTCAACACTCACCAAACATGCAATTTTGTTTAAAATATGAAAGTGACACTTTTTTATGTCACAAGTTTGTTCACATATCCCTTGAGGATTTTCCTAGGTTATATCCTATGTTATATTGTAACTTGTTTATTTGATCTATGCATTATGGTTATTTTATAAGCTTGCATGCATACTTTTCTCTCATGGGCTTATGTAGGAAATGGATTAATGAACTGGGTATTAATTCTTTATTTCCTTACAAGTGGTATCAAATATTTCATGGTTGTGGGGGTGTGAGTTCCTATGTTTTGTTATCACCCTTGTTTGAATATATTTGGTGCAAATTTGAATCCATGGAAATGCAAGAAATATCTAGGCATTATAAGGAATGGAAACATTGTGTGGGTGTTATTTTATAATTTTTTTGGGTTTATTATAGATCTAGGGTTTAAAAAAATTGGGTCAAAAGAGTTTATTGGAATAGGTTTTCATATGAGGGTTTTGTAGGGGAAGTTTATAGATAACCTCTTGAGATAAAACAAACCTCACCATTGGATCCAAGAGGACTGAGAAACAAAAGTTCATATAAAATTTTCTCTATTTTGGCAATTGTGAAAACAATTTAATTTTAATCCCACAACCCTACTCATATGGTTGTATCATCCTATGGGTCGACTACATGTTGAATTTGTAAAAAATAAAATTATTATTATTTTACTAGAGCTCTTTTAATTTTTTATTGAAAAATATTTTAAAAATTATATATTATTGAGGGGTCTATAGACCCCCATACTTGTGGATTGTGGGCTTACGCTAGCAGAGTACCAATAGGTATGCCTACCAATGTGAAATATTTATCCATCTACATGGTACTAGTATGGGGAATCTTTTTCCAATTGGGCATAAATTTCACCCAAGATGTTGGGTTTTCAACTTCTAATAGTTGATGGAAAACTCTCTCCAAGAGCTACGTAGTGGTACAGGTTTGGTTCCATGAATTTTTAGTCTTTGGGTCTGAAATTTAGATGTCCTCTTGTACATGGTTTTGATCATAAATTTTACATACAAATTAGAGTCTTGATTTTGAATAAGCATTAGAGAGCATGCACAGTGTACTACATAATGGATCAAGTAGATTTTAATTGTGTTGTAAAGAGATGTTTGTACTTTTTTAATCACTTGTAGGTGTCTAAGATTCGGGGTGTGATTGTGTGAGCACCTAGAAGAGTCAAGAGGTGAAATCTTGAGGGAGTACATGGGTGATCCCACAATATTGGTTTACAATTTTTGGCCAAACTAGACATAGAACTAATTTTTTTAACTAAATCTTCACTTTTGGGAACCTATAGCTACTAAAATAGGAGGAATTTGAAGATGATGCAAACTAGTGATTTGTGAAAATTTGTTTGTAGATTCTAAATATATATTTTTAAAAAAATTTGGAATTAGATTGCATTTCTTTTTCCATCTCCTTTGAAAACTATTTTTTAATAGTAAACACCATTTTTAAAGAGTGATCTTCACTACAAACAACATAATTTTTTTAAAAATCAATTTTAGTTTTCCTCAAAATTTCAAAATGCTTGTGAGTGAGAGCATTGCCAATGTTTCCCAATGGGTATTTTCTAATGGCTCTCCTCACATTGCGGCTACGAATGGTTTGGACATGGGTCCTGATGCACACGGGTGCTATGTGGATGAGTTTTGTGCTATCCTTCAATGATCTATAAATGATGTTGATGGCTTGGGAAAGACTTTTTCTAGTGTTGGTTAGATCAAAGCATTGCCAAGCTTGAATGAAAAAAATGAACTACCTTCTAACGAAATTGGTGGCTTGGGTGAGGACACATTTGTGGTGCCCTCTCTTGGTGGTGAGCGGGTTATCCCTCCTTTGGTGGCTCTGTCTACTGCTACTGTGGCAGACTCTGTTCCTAGGTTGGTTATCCCTCCTCCTACTAGGGGTTCTTTTGGCCAAGTGAAATCCTTTTCAGAGGTCGCTAAGGTGGGTGCTCGACCCCTTACTCAAGCTTGTCAGCCTTTTCCCTGTGCTCGAGATTCTCCAATGGTGGTCTATGGGTTTGATGTAGTTAAGAATCAGGTTTAATATTTGGTGCAAGGTGTGTTCTATAGGTTTAATGGCCTGTGGCCTTCCCTCTCTGATCTCCATACTTGGGTGTCTAACTTTTGGAAGCCTTTGCTCTCTAGGGAGATCGAGCTCTACCCTAGCGCTAGGGATTTGTTTATTGCTACCTTTGCTTCCTATACTAAAATAAATTGTGTGTTGGACATGGGGTGGATGTGGGGTATTTATTATTTGTCCATCAGGCCTTGGTCACACTCATTTAATCCCCTTGCAGAGCCATTGAACATCAGACCTGTCTGGGTCCGTCTACTAAATCTCCCTCTCCAATTTTGAGAGGAATCTTGTTATGAAGCTATTGGAAACACCATTGGATGATTCTTAATGGTGGACTCTACAACTAGGGAGCTTGGGCATACTACGGTAGCTCAGTTGTTAGTTGATTTGGACATCTCTAAACCTCTCCATGGTGATGTGGTCTTGTTGGTAGAGGAGAGACCATGGAAGCAGCTCTTGGACTATGAGGGTCTCCCCTTTCAGTGTAGAAGTTTCTTTTTCAGTGGTTCACTTGGCCTCTACTTACCCTCTTGCCCACCACAAGGGTGTTGCAACTTGGTGGAAGGATGCTCTCTCATACCATCTCACTGTTGGTTCTCCTCCTTTGAGAGATCCTTCAATTAGTTCCTCTTTGGGGGCTGACCCTCCCATGACTTCCCATAACCCTCTTCTGGCTATTCGTTATGTGGAGCCTTCTGCTATCTCTGTGTTGTCTGAGCCTTCTACTGATGTTGTTCTATTAGAACCTGCACGTCCTATGTTGAACGACTTTACTAGACCTTTGTTTTCTCCTACCTCCACTGCTTCATTGTCATCTCCCTCGCTATGTGGTGGCTCCTCTCCTGGGGTGGCTATTGTGGATCCGATCCTCTTGCATTGCTTGTTTGTTCTCGATTCTTAGCCTTCATGGTTGGTTGTGCTATGGAAGAAGGGTCTCCCCAAATCTATTCCCTCTTCTCGGCCTCGAGTTCGGGGAGTCAGTTTGGACCCCTCTAGTTCAGGGGTTGTCTAATTTTTTGGTTGTTCTACAACTGTCAGTCAATTGTATTTGTTTGTTCTTCTAGTTCAAGTTTTGTTTGAACTAGGCTTTCCTTTGGCCCTTTGGGCTTTTTATGTGAAGGGTACAACATCCTATAAATGCTACTTATCTTATCAAAAGCATAATTTGTTTCTATGAAGGATTAAATTATTTTTTATTGAATTTTGATTTTTAACTATGATATCTAGCATGTTCATTTGGTTTCATAGTGTTTTATTGAATATTTTTTTCTTAATTAAGTTTTGAAGTCAAACCAATTACAATTTAGACATAGGCAGACCATATACACCATAATTTTTTTTGTATGTATCGAAATTCAATTTTACTTTTTTGTTGCATCAAGGACATCAATACCTAGCATGGACATATTTCTTAGAATTTTTTTTGATAATATATTATTTTTCCACATGTGCAGAACATAGATCTTGATTTTCGGTGAAAAACCCACATTCAAAAGAATTAAAAAATAAATATAATAATCAAATTAAATATATTTAAAAATTATACATTTTGGGAAGCTTATAATAAGGAATACATACTTACAAAAAAATTAAATTAAATGAATTCATTTGATCCCCCAAAAGGTAAATCAAACATGGTTTCTTATTAGCACTTTGATAGGTGTAAAGGAGACTTTGTTATAGGGATGCTTTAAAACTAGCAAGGTTCTATCCAAGGGGCTTTGATCTAAGGTGGTTTGATCAAACTCTATTAAAGTAGAATCCTTCAAATGGAAATTTTAAAGGCTTAAATCATTATATTTTCTAAAAATATGTGATTTCAACAAAAATTAGGATGACACAAAAAGTTTAAACCACTTTTGTGGGATCACCCACATGTTTTTATGTGATATTTATGATGATACAATTGATTATTAGTTTAGTATTTTCTGATATACTTTTATAGGTTTTTTTAGAGTTAGAATTTG